>OZ023264.1:66056327-66351327 GCA_964006375.1 Tillus elongatus
ACACACACACACACACACACACACACACACACACACACACACACACACACACACACACACACACACACACACACACACACACACACACACACACACACACACACACACACACACACACACACACACACACACACACACACACACACACACACACACACACACACACACACACACACACACACACACACACACACACACACACACACACACACACACACACACACACACACACACACACACACACACACACACACACACACACACACACACACACACACACACACACACACACACACACACACACACACACACACACACACACACACACACACACACACACACACACACACACACACACACAATAAAAACATAAAAATAAACAAAATAATAAACAATTTTGAATATTTTGATTATGCAGCATTGTTAATTTCAGAATGTTTTTTAAGCATATATCGAAGCTGAACCTTGCTTAGGAAATCTAAACCTAACAACTGCTTATATCACTCTGTCACCGTATCAAGATCATTTTAGTTACTTAATACACAAATAGCAATACAGTTAAATATAATCTACTTTCTTATCCTAGTTATTAGATACACGCTTATGCAAAACCAATTTTTAAAAGTTTTTTTTTTAATGAGTCGATTTTTATTTCTGGATAGCTTTGAACTTTTCGTTCTTTGGCCACAGATTTTTACATTTTTTTAAATATAATTTATCAAACGCGTATGCCATATTATATTTAAAATGGCACGACGTAGCTTATCGTATTTTACTCGCCATACCCAACATGATACCCATGTTCACGGGGTTGTGAATAAAAAGATAATTTACTTCTTTGGGGCGTCCGTCATATTCTGTTTAGAACAATATAATATTAACCGTTTTGCATTGTCACCGCAATTATACACGGCTGCGCTGGCTTAATTAGAGCTAGTCGAAATTTTGATTGAAAAATTTGTCCCGGACAGAGAAAATGAGGTAATAAAAGCTTTATAACAAATCAGAAAGGTGTAAGTCAAAATTCGCTACCATAATGCACTTCCAGCATCCAGACTTTTGAATTATAGCTAATATATTAAACTAACCACAAACATTATGAAAAACAAATAGGAAATACGCCCAAAGAGATGTTCATTTCATAAATTTATAACAGATAGTTAGGTGGTAACGTATCATTTAACATAAGTTTGTAGTTGGCAATAAATTTTATAGTTTATGGGACCGCATTTTCCGATATTAGGGAAGTTGGAAATTTATACTTTAAGCGCACTACAGCAATAAATTTTCAGTGAAAAAATAATCTCTTCTATGACTGTATGTTGCTGGAATTTTACCTTATGAAATATTGTCGATATTTCTGTAATATAATAAAATGATTTATGCCAAAGTATGTTAACAGTGATTTGCAAAAAGCACACCAAACCGAAAGGCAAATACATCAACAGATTGAAAATAAATTTTATCGACGTTAACTATTTATTACTTCTTATTCAGGAAGCGACATATCAAAAAGTATACGGGGTGCTCTAAAGATAATGGTACACAAGAGCAGCAGCACATCCTTGGCATCACCAAATTACTATTTAGCCAAACTTACCTCAGTACAAAAGTCAAAAGGGATACAGGATGTTACGTTTAGAAATGAAACTTTAAATTTTAATCGATACTTAGAAAACCCTTCGACGCATTTCCTTGAAAATTGTTACAAATAAGTTTTTCATAGTGATAAAAAATAATTCACTCCCAGTTTCGTTCTTGCGGATAGAGGGCTGTGATTGCAGAACCCCGCACTTCTCAAAAATACTTATACTGTTTTGTTCGAGTCGTTAGAAAGCGAGGAAAGAATACTTATTAAATGACACTAAAATCATCCGTTTTTGAAATACTTGAGATTTTAGAAAAATCTACATCACTATGAATATTAGGTATCTGGAACTAGGAGAGAAATCCTAGAGATTAAATAGGGACATAAGACACATTTAAAGCGAATTTTAATAAAGAAAATTTGCGATTAGAGCTTTCGAACTTTTAAATACGTTTTCCAATGAGAGCTTATTAGATTCCCTAGAACCCATGTTCATGGTGACTTTTAGACTTCATCTGACTTCATCTCACATAGGACACAAAAGGGTAATTTGTGAGGGTGTAGAGGTCATAACTTGTTAGTTTCCAATAACTCAGAATTACAGTTAAGGGCAATCGACCTTAATATATTATGAGAAAAAAGTAAGTTCTTTGTTATAACATTATCTACATATTTTGTGTCAAATTGACAATCGTTCAGAAGCCTACAAAAAGCATCAACCTTGGGAAAAAAGAATACAGTTATCAAGCATCAATAATCTTACCAATAACTGAAGTTAAAACTGCCAGGCACAAAGATGCATTACATTGCAACCTGTTGCCTTATATCCAAGCTTGGAGACATGATACATACTAAAGACACACACACACACACACACACACACGCACACACACACACATTAGAAGAATTTTTTTTCAAAATTAAAAAGGGGGTCTCCCCATCAGTGAATTTTTTCTACAAAAATTGAACAAATATAACCCTATTCCACGTGCTTTATTATTGCAATAAAATGTTTTTTAATCTTTATGGCAGCTGGAAGATATCCTGAACCAAACCATATAGCAAGATGTCGGTTGGACGTGGAATAACAGCTACGCACTTTGACCATGAGCGCAGCCAACTGAAAAACTTTATATATGAAGTAAGAACTTTTGACTTAGAACCACAAACATACATAACTTTTCTATCGATTTTCGGACAGAGAGATTAAATTCTTGACAGGATATTTTTTATATCTCTTCAACTACCAGTGGACAGGCTCGTTATAAGTGACACTTGCTTGCCATTTCATGTTACCAAAGTTAGTTTACAGGCTGAAGGGGTCAAAGTTTAGGTTATTTCAAAATATTTAAAACCAAAAAGCTGTAAGAGGTCATCAGAGAAGACAGAAAATGACATGGTGAGCACCCAAAGCCGACAAAGGTGAGGAAGCCTCTAGAACATGTTGTTGGCAGAATTTTTGTTATATCCATCCACATGCCAGTGGAACACAAGACTAAAAAATAAATAACTTCTATTCATGGCAATGAGAAAGAATAAAAACCACATTACTCACAATGTAGGCGATGTTCAAAATGCATTGCCTTTAACGTTTCGGTAGCATACTGATCCTCTGACTCTAGCACGCCTACTACAGACAGACGTCCCAAAAGGGCCAGGGCACCTGTAAATGCGCAAGAGGAGAGTGCGACTCAGAAGAGGCCGCGCTCGGGCTCTAGCACGCCTACTACAGACAGACGTCCCAAAAGGACCAGGACCGGAACACCGGCGCAGACTGGCTCGTATAGGGAGGCTGCGGAGGGCCTCGGGATGGCGGTGATTGACAGACGCAATCCTGAGGTCATGCTAGACCAGGGGAAGGCAGACGTGATCCAGGCTGCGGTGGACTCTCTTCAGGAAGGGGAAAGCCCGCCTCGGTTCCATTGGGCGCGTCTGGCGGTGGGCATCCTCTGGATAACCTGTGCCGGCCCGCAGTCGCGGGACTGGCTGCACAAAACGATCGGGGGCTTCGGTCAGATTTGGAAGGGGGCGGACTTGACAGCCGTCGAGCCCAAGGAACTCCCAAAGAGACGCAAGGTCCTCGTACGGATCCCTGACACCGTCCCGCAGGAGACGGTGATCAGTAGACTGAATATCCAGAACCCTGAACTGGAGTAACAGCAGTAGTCGGTTCTAAGCAGGAAGGCAGAGGAGAAAGGACATACTCTCGCCTTCTCGATCGACCAAACGTCTTACAGAGCCCTTGAAGGAACCTCCTTCAGAGCATTCTGGGGCCTGAAAAGGTTTAGTTTCCGCCCACTGGGGAAGCAACTAGGGGTTAATGGGACGGACTTAGGTTTCTTCAGGTCAACCTCCAACGCAGTAGGGCATCCACGGCCGACTACTGATGGCTCTGAGGTTCACGGATGTGGCCCTCGTCCAGGAACCTGGAGAGATCAAGGGACTCGGCGGAACTGCTTGAAAGCTCATCTACAGCAGATTCAGCGAGAACCCGACGGCCTGCATTTATGTCAGGGAAGGGATAGAGTTTCTGCGTTTGATAAATTTATGTTCCAGGGACCAGGCAACGATTAAAATCCGATGTGGAGGAGCGGATGGGCCGAGGGACATAACTGTCGGATCAGCCTATCTGCCAGGGGACAGCACGGACCCTCCTCCACCCAAGGAATTGGAGCAGCTGATGGTGGGTAGCAAAGCAGGTGGATGGCATACCATCATCGGCATGGATGCGAAGGCGCACCATGAGTTATTCTGCAGACATGACAGTTAGTTGGTTAGATGTATTTTCAAGATAAGAAATCTTTATAAGCTTATATACTAAATATTCAGCGTTGAACACCACGTCATTAATATCTAGATAAATTAGTAAAAAGGCAGCACGCCTGACGAGGTAAGAGGAAGATATAACGCTCGCGTGTTTTATAATTTACTTTTAGCAATTGCTTTATGTAATACATAATTGCTGTAATTGCTTGCTTGTTTTACGATAGTGAATTTACTTTTAACAATTGCTTTCTCTAATACATGATTGCTATTATGTTTTCATGATGGCTTGTAGTAAGATTCAATATTAACAATCAATTTTTTATTTATTTATTAATATGCAGATAAATTTTCTATTTGACCTATACATACTGTAGCTGCCCCATGTGAATGATCACGAACTCGACAGACACTTATACACCTGAATTGTTACATTCACCCCGTTTTTTCACCCAGTTCTTGACGTCGTTTTTCACCCCGTTTTTGACGCTGTTTTTTAAGCCGTTCTTTGAGGCCGTCCTCTGGCATGTGCCTGGAAGTAGGGAACACACCATGCATAAGAGAAGAGCTCCGTACCGGGCAGCCAGGGGTCCCTATAATTTTGAACAATGGTTTGGGCAGCCTCGATGGTTGAGAGGTTTTAATGGCGCTGAACAACCGATGGAGTTCCACCGCTAGTGTCAAGCTAAGTTGTAAATTCACAACTGTTCGCATTATATAACTTCACTTAATTGTTGATAAACCAATGTAGCGTATTTCTGATTTTAGTGATATTTTTTTTAATTCAGATTAAAAGAAAGGTATCGATGGTGAAACTTTGCAAAAAATTTTTCAAATGAGAACTAGGACCTCTAGAACCCATATCCAGTTTCAGTTTTATATGTTTATATATATATATATATATATATATATATATATATATATATATATATATATATATATATATATATATATATATATATATATATATATATGTATCCAACCGATAACTCAAAAAATAGTTAACAGATTTCGATGAAAGTCAGCAAGTGCTTTTTTATTAATGGCTTGGATGAGTTCGTTATCCAGGAAAATCGGACAAGGTTTTCCGGAAAAATTTTGAGGTTTTCTTTCGAAAAAAAAATTTCCCTCCAAAAATTGCAAAGATATTTCAATGAAATTTGGTGGATACGTTGCCTTCAAAAGGGCCTTAATACGTACCAAAATTCAGGTTTCTAAGTTTATATAAAATTGAGTTTTTGAAATTTTGAATTTTCTGTTGAAAAAATTTTTTTCTCCGAAAATTACAAAGCTATGTTAATGACGTTTGGCGTACATATTGCCTTTTGAAAGGCCTTACTACGTAGCAAAATTCAACTTTCTAAGTTTATCGAAAATGGAGTTATCCAAGTTTGAAGCATTCAATAGAAATTCACAACCATAACGCACTTGCTGCGTCCCGAAATCTTTTATTTATGCATCGAACACCATACCAATTGTGCGTGAAAAAGCCCATGCCCTTTGTTTAATTTACATTAAAGCTCATACCTTCGACTGAGCAGCCAAATTAAATTTTTGTATCATTTTATGCAAATTTTATTTATTCATCAGATTAATATAAATAAAATTAGTTTTGAAAATTAGTCACACAGAAACATAATAGCTTCCTCGTTTGTCGAAGCAAGATTTAATATCAGTTAAGTTAATTAATTATTTCCTTGCGCAGCTGGAAAGCTTTGACCGAATTAGGTAAAGTAAAGGCACCAATTCCGGATATAAATGTCTGTCCTAAAAGTATGAGGAAATGTATATTTATTAAAAAAAATCAGTCTGGATTATGTCAAAAACATATTTTCAGTCAGTACATTCTCAAATCTCAAGACGGCACGAAACGCCACAAAAACGGTTTTACAAATGACGGTAGATTCGTATTACACGAAGCACGATTATGAGGTTGTAAACGTAATTAAGTTAGATGGTAAAGAAGTAAGACGGTGTACACCTGAGTGGCAAGGTACAATTAATCATAAGTCTTAATTAATTAAATTTGTCAGTATAAATTAAATCGTAAATTACCTGCATTTATAACACCAGAGCGCTTGTGCTTTACCTTCCTCCAGACTGAAATGTTGGGGATTTAAATCAAAATGGGTATTAACTCCTTCATACATCAAGTAATTCGCTTGACGTTTATAGCAGTTGCATTTTTTATTAAACTGTATCCATCTGTGTCAGTACTAACAATATGAAGCCAGAATTTCCTTGTAATTATGAACATCGCCGCTACAGAGTGTCCGGATTTCGTTGCCTTTGAGATGTATCATAGTTATAGTTAGAAACGCAATTTTTCTGTTTTCACAATACTATTTTACTTTTTGTGAAACTAACGAGGCCGCTGTCAAAACTAATATGGCAGTCTTTGTTTTTGAGCTCAAGGTAATTTTCAAAATTTCTTAGTTTTAGACACACCTGTATATTTTTATGTGATAAAATAAAAAAAGTCTGGACCCAGCAAGTGCGTTGTGCAAGTGAATTTTCATAAAAATGTTTTTAATAGCAAATATGTATTGATTGTGGTAGCCCCTACTTGGTGAAACTGGTCCATACTATATACCGACGTGGAGACTACTTCTCTGGCTTCACTGTTGGGTTAGATGTTCTCGGATGATGTTCAACGTTTCTGTGACTAGTTTCGTAGCGAAATTTGTTTAGAGAATGTGTTGCTCAAACTAAAGATCTGTGTAATATCAAAAGATGTTCGGTGTAGACGAACCCGAAGGAGAGCTGAGCTCTTTAGTCGTGGATTACAACTGGAGATGATATGCTGCTCGAGAGTGAGACTTCATGATACCGCCTGGAGTCAAACAATGACGGATGTCGGGTCCAGATAGACTCACAGAGGTTATCACTTTTAGAGCTTCAAAGGGGGCAAGCGACTTCACTCAGATGGCACTTCACCTGCTAAACAAACTTTCACCACCAAAAAAGATCGACTCCCCCAGAGATCTGCAACTGCTGTGCAAAATTTAAGTAATTAGACGTGAGCCACCTAAGGTCGCGGTGGAGGGACCGGAATAGCCCACTCACAATGAATCTAATCTAATCTATATCAAAAGCAATCGAGGCCAGTATCAGAGCTGCGCCCTAGAAACAAAACTAAACGAGCTGATCCAGAGAGGTCAGTACTACATAAAAACCAAAAAAAAAAAACTTTAAGGGGGAACTTTATTAAATTTCAAAAAGGCGAAACAAAACTCAAATTGAAACAAACACGTGAGAAGCCTAAAAAAATCCACACCGAGAGACAACCACACCGCTGTGTGCGAAACGTGTGGTATATAAGTAAGGCCAAAATAAAAGGAATATCTTTCGAAGAGGCCCCATACAGCACATAGGTAACATAGTTGACATGTAATGTCGTTTTTCAACTGAAATGATGAAGCCAGAGGGACTAAAGTATTTTCACAGTTGCTACACAAAAGCACTAGATCAATTGCCCCCAGAAGGACCTAATGTACAGCTTACTAAATGCACAGATAGAGCGGGACACCTCGCCATGACGTGGGCTAATATAAAAAATTCAGAGTGGTTACACAAAAGCACTAGACCACTTGCCTCCAGAAGGACCTCATGTACAGCTTACTAAATGCACAGATAGAGCGGGACATCTCGCCATGACGTGGGCTAATATAGCATTTTCAAAATGGTTGCGATGGACCGACCTCTTGATCCGGCTGTGACTGGTCCTAAGCGTCACATCACCAGAGGGGGATAAGGTACCGCGGCTATACACATGCTGTATACATTCCCAGACGCAGACAGAAAAGGCTGGAGGCCAATATACTGCTAATCAGATTAAGGTTGAGCCACAAGTGTCTCTGAACAGCATTAGAAAAGTCAAAAGATTTAGCCGACAGGGAACAATTGTGGATAATTGCCCATGGAGAAACTGAAAAAGATACAAAGCTAAAAGCTACACGAAAAAGCTTTCGCCATGGCTATTGAATTGTATAGCAGGGATAAAGCAGAATATAGTGCTGTAGAGATTTAGATGGAAGCGTCAACATGGATCTCAAAGATCATGATTGAAAAGACATCCTTCCTAAATCTAAACCTAAAACATAAACTAACCGGGTAACGAAAGACAGACTTTTCTGCTACAAGGCTTTGTGCATAATTAATTGTTAAGTAAAGCCATTGTGGCTGGTAAAGTATCTAATCAGATTAAGGTTGGGCAACGAGTGTCGACAGACAGGTCTCTGGACAGGACAATTGTGGAAAAAACTAATGGAGAAACTTTTAAATGTTTGAATAATTATAAATTATAACTAGCTTTTGAAAATGTTGTTTTATTTTGAAAATACATAACTTAATAAGCACCACCTAGGTGAAAAAATGTGAGGAGTTTTAGTAGCTCTGACGCAAGAGATCTAATTGGAAGACGTAAAAATGTTAATTATTGATTGTCCGTTATTAATGCAAAAATGTAAGAAAAAACTTAGGACAACTATTCGCTGAAAATCATATAATCTCCATTCTTGGATTATTTCCAACTCCAACAAATTTCAATGGTCCCATTGGACGATGTCCAGAAATGTAATATCACCATTTCCTTATTCATCAATCCACAAAAAAACACTATAAATTGTTGCGAATTTACAGATATGTGAGCTCCGGATTAAACGGAATATTTTCATCGTGGAAAAACTGTAGATTCTCTGTTTGTTTGGAAGGACGTTTAATTTGGGCATAAATCTCTTCACAATGAAAAAAAAATGAACACATAGCTGAAAGTTTACAATTCTCTCTCCGTCTCGTATTTTCAGGTTCTCTGATTCTCCCACATTTAATGCTAAAATAAATTATAAATCTCCAACAACTGGATAGATGCATGTATTGTCCGTATATTTCATATGAAATGGAATGTGATTCCGCAACATTTTCTTTCTTCTTAAAAGGTCTTTGTTATATATAATTTATTTCTTTAGTAGTGTTGCACAATAGAAATCGATTTGATGTCCTGCTTTTAATTTGTTAACTAAAAAAAAATATAATGATTAGAAATAAACACCATTGTTTGCCAAGTTTGAAAGCAGCCCACTTAATTGAATTATATTGTACAACAATTATAATTTTTAATATCTTAATATATATTTTGTGGTCAACTTATTCTCAAGTTTCAAATTATTCAATTATTTTCACCACTAGAAACTGTTTTGTTCTTATATAATACCTGTGCAAGTTGCAATTCAAAATTAAAACTACTTTGCTTGCAAAAAAGTTAAGCTACTGGATAAATAATTTCTCTCCTTAACTATTTTTTTTTTTTTGAAAAGTATATTATTTGTTTTTCTCCCTTTGTTGTAATTCGAAACAATTTCTTTGCAATTGCATTCTCTTGTATTATATAATATTGTATGACTTGTAAATCAGACAGAAAAGCTCTGCGGCCACTCAAAAGCCCTGGTTCTCTAAATCCTGTGACAAGGCCAGACTTGAAAAGGTCAAAGCTCACAAAAAGCTTCTACACAATCTCAGTCAAGAAAACCGTCAAGCATTTAACGACGCAAGAAACCGCTATGTCCGCATTCTTTCTGAGGCAAAAAACTCGTTTAATAACCACATCAAAAACAAAGTCCTCTTAAGCTCCAGCGGCAGCAAACCCTTCTGGACTCTTGCTAAATCTATTGGGAATAATTTCTGCAAGAGCACGTTCCTAGCTCTTGTCTCAGCGGATGAAATTGTTTCTACCGCCCTGGGCAAGGCTGAGCTTTTTGCCTCATTGTTCGCCGGCAATTCTACTCTCAACCCACCTCCAAATGTTCAACCACCAACAGTCCCCAATGTCGCGCATAAAATGAGAGATATTATTTTCAAAACTAGAAAGGTACGAAAGATGCTTTCTTCTCTAAATACCAGGAAAGCCTCTGGCCTTGACGAGATCCCAGCAATTGTTCTCAAGAAATGCGCACCAGAACTTGCTCCTGCCCTGACTCGTCTGTTTCAGACATCTTTCAATAGAGGCATATTCCCTAGTAATTGGAAAATTGCTCGAGTACAACCCGTCCCCAAGAAAGGATCGAAAGCGCTTCCTAGCAACTACAGGCTTATTTATCTCCTTTCAGTCATCTCTAAAGTGATGGAAAAGTATATAAACACCGAATTACTAAAATTTCTTGAAAAACACAGTCTAACCCACGACAGGCAGTATGGATTCCGTCAGCGCAGATCAACTGCCGACCTCCTTTCCTTTGTCACCCATGGAACTACACGGTGAATCCCAGATTGTCGCTCTAGACATATCCAAAGCATTCGACCATGTTTGGCACGCAGCGCTGCTTAATAAACTACCGGCCTATGGCCTACCACCAAAACTTTGTACGTGGACAGCAAATTTCCTCTCTAACCGGAGCATTTCTGTAGTCGTGGATGGACATTCCTCTAAACTGTATCCAATTAATGCAGGAGTTCCTCAAGGTTCAGCTTTAGCCCCTACTTTGTTTCTTCTCCACATCAATGACCTCCTCTCTAGCACATCCAACCCAGTTCACAGTTACGCGGACGACAGCAGCCTCCACTCCAATATACAATATTCTAAGCCTGTCTCGTTAGCCTAACTAGATGAGGATCGCAGACTCATGGAGGGTTCTATCTCCGTGGATCTCCAAAAAATATTAGACTGGGGAAGTAGAAATCTTGTACAATTCAACCCCACCAAATCACAGTCTTGCTTTCTTTCTCATAAGAGATACACCAGCCCTAGACACATCACAATCAACAACCAAGTTATTCAAAGTAATGTGTCCTTTTCACTTGTTGGCATCTCTGTGGATCGAAATCTCAATTGGCACCAACATGTCACATCAATTGCAGAAGCGGCTGCTAAGAAATTAGGTTTCATCTTTCGGGCTCGCAAATACTTTTCACCAGCTAATCTCTATACTTTATATACTTCACAAATACGACTTAACCTCGAATACTGCTCCCACATCTGGGGTGCTGCTGCCGCTTCTACACTCGCTATCCTGGACTCCATACAGAAGAGAGCTATACGTCTCATCGGTGACCCTACCCTCACCCAAAGGCTGCCATCCCTTGCCCACCGACGTGCCGTTGGTGACCTCTCTCTCTCTCTTTTATAGATATCTGCACGGGCACTGCATTCTTCCATAGTTCCTCCACCTGCTGCCCCCAACAGATCTACCAGGGGAACAATGCGAATGCACCTTTTTACTGTCCAGGTCACGCGACCTAGAACATCTTGTTATGCCCGCTCTTTTGTCCCGAGGACTTCCAAGTTGTGGAATTCCTTGCCGGCACATGTTTTTCCTTCTCCCCCGAACCTCCAAACCTTCAAGTCCAGAATTAACAAGTTGCCTCTTTCCTCCTTGTCGACACCCACAGTACGATAGTATTTAGGCTGTAAGCCCTTGTGGTGTGTTGTTGAAATAAAAAAAAATAGAAAAAAAAAAGATTTAAAACGGCTTTGCTTACGGAAAATTTAAGCTACTGTATTTATCTTGTTCTCCCAGGAATAATTTTTTTTTTGGAAAGTGTCTATATATGTATGTATATATTTATGTGCGTGTATGTGTTTTCTTTTCCTTATTGTTGTAATTTAATTAGAGCTATTTATTTGCCGTAAAATTTCCCAGCTTTTTAAGTTACTCATTTAACCTTACGCTTTGTGTTTTCAATAAGTGCTTGCGGAAAATTTATCATACTGAATATTGCATAATTATTGGTAATAATAACTTTGTACGGTTTTATTTTAGTTAGTCGGGTAATATTATATTTATACGACTGGAGATTCGCTTATATTGTTTAAATCTCTTTAGGTTCTGTTGTGCTCTTGTTTGAGAGGTTTGTGCGTTAAATTTATGGTTCAGTTGTAATTGTATTTTGAGTTTGTTTTTATCTTATTTTATCTCTGCAGTTGTAGTGTTGTTTTCTTTATAACGCCTCAACACGTTCTTGATTTTCCGTTACCAGTTAGTGATACTCAAGTTCTGTACGAACATACTCACTGTAGTAATTTTTTCAGAGCGGACGGCCTGACAGTATTCCATAATAATATAAGAAGTATTTGTAAGAACTTTGAAGAGTTACAGATAGTCTTGTCCCAAGTATCGTGTGATTCTGATGTTACAGTTCTGACTGCGACCTGGCAAGTTCCTTGTAAGAATATATTCAAGTTCGAATCATATTTTATACAGCGACGGCATGTTCAATAGGTGCGATTGTGTCCTAATCTATATTAAAAATTTCGGGACGCAGCAAGTGCGTTATAGTAGTGAATTCACATAAGAATGGTACACTATTAGTAAGATATACTATTAAGGCTAATTTTTTAATTTTAAACGGACCTTGGAGATAGGTTTTAGCGTCTCAGTTAGCGATTATTTGAAAAAAAAATATTTTCATATGCAGCTAAAAAATTAAAATTTGGTCCTAGATATAATATGTAAGTACTGCAAGTGTCTTTAAAAAAATTGTGTTACAAATTTCAACAAAGTTACAAAAGTTTTTCAGAAAAAAATTAATTATTTACAAAGGGAATGTACCTGTCAAATTATAAATATGGCAGGTATTTTTCCTTATTAATTGTCTGGATGGTTTTGTTTTAGTCAACCCATACACTTTTTGCAAACAATAAGTAACAAAAAGGTTTTTTAAAACAAATTTGTAGTTATCCGCGAAGCTCATTATATTATTAGTGAATTTTTATTTAAAAAATTCACTAATAGAGAGGTATCGATGGTGAGACTTTGCAAAAATTCTTTCAAATGAGTGCGAACTAGGACCCCTAGAACCCATATCCGGGGTCAGTTTCAATTTTTATATGTTTATATATATATATATATATATATATATATATATATATATATATATATATATATATATATATATATATATATATATCCATCTGATATATCAGAAAAGAATTAACCGATTTCTATGAAACTTGGCAGGTGCCTTTCTTTTATTAATGGCTTGGATGAGTTGGTTAGCCAAAAAAATCTTACGGGGTTTTCCGAAAAAAATTTGAGTTTTCTTTCGAAAAAAATTTTTTCTCCAAAAGTAACAAAGCTGTTTTAATGAAATTTAGCATATATGTTGTCTCAGGAGAGATATTACTACGCACCAAAATTTGACTTTGTAAGTTTAGAGAAAATTGAGTTATTCAAATTTTAAATTTTCTTTCGAAAAAAATATTTTTCTCCGAAAATTACAAAGTTATTTTAATGAAATTTTGTGGATATCTTGCCTTAGGAAAGAGCTTACTACGTATTAAAATCAAACTCTCTAAGTTTATAGAAAATTAAGTTATTTACTTGCATTTAATAAAAATTCACTACCATAACGCACTTGCTGCGTCCCGAGTTTTTTTTCTTTAATTTAGTACGCACGTGCGTTTACATAGGTGTTACTATGGTTCAAATTGAAGATTCTGGCTTAATGGGAAATTTATTGAGCTATCGGATTTGAAATATTTTGACGAAAATTTTCAGCCATAACAAAAAAAAATAATAATAAACAGTGCTAAAGAGTTGGCCCAGGTGGTCTAAAAAGCAATCCCTCGCCGTTGTCGTCATTCGATCGGATGATCTCGTGCAAAAACAGCACGTGAAGATTTATTAATGGCTTGGACGAGTTGGTTAGCCAGAAAAATCGGACGGGGTTTTCCGAAAAAAATTTGAGTTTTCTTTCGAAAAAAAATTTTTTCTCCAAAAGTAACAAAGCTGTTTTAATGAAATTTAGCATATATGTTGTCTCAGGAGAGATATTACTACACACCAAAATTTGACTTTGTAAGTTTAGAGAAAATTGAGTTATTCAAATTTTAAATTTTCTTTCGAAAAAAATTTTTTTCTCCGAAAATTACAAAGTTATTTTAATGAAATTTTGTGGATATCTTGCCTTAGGAAAGAGCTTACTACGTATTAAAATCAAACTCTCTAAGTTTATAGAAAATTAAGTTATTTACATTTGAAACATTTAATAAAAATTCACTACCATAACGCACTTGCTGCGTCCCGAGTTTTTTTCTTTAATTTAGTACGCACGTGCGTTTACATAGGTGTTACTATGGTTCAAATTGAAGATTCTGGCTTAATGGGAAATTTATTGAGCTATCGGATTTGAAATATTTTGACGAAAATTTTCAACCATAATAAAAAAAACAGTGCTAAAGAGTTGGTCCAGGCGGTCTAAAAAGCAATCTCTCGCCGTTGTCGTCGGTCGATCGGATGATCTCGTGCAAAAACAGCACGTGAAAGTCGTCATTTGAGGATTGCGGCTTTACAAGACAGAGTTTCCGCAATACGGTCGATTGAAAAGACTTGGTTGGGAGTTTATATCGCAGTGTAAGTGCTTTTGGGTTTCCTTCGTATAACTCATTTTAAGTCTCCCACTGACATCTCGACCTCGTGCTGCTCGGACTGAGTGGTGTTACGACAGTAACAATGGGATGATGAATGAAATCGTGTTGTGTTCTCTGACGAGTTCTGATTCTATCTATGGGTCCGCGATGGTCGCAGAAGAGTGAGATGATTATGTATGGAACGTAGAAATTTAGAAATTGCTCTGGAGAGGCAAGCGATCCTTACAAAGGGGGTGATGGGATGGGATGTGAAAACATACGGCAGCAGGCAACCTCTAGTATTTATTGGTAGAAATTTAAATACAAATAATTAAATACGAAACGTACTGCAGCCTGTTGCACTACCATACCCACGATGGTTAATTCAACCGCTTTTCCAACAAGAAAAGGCACGTCCCTATACGGGTTACTACAAGGTTCTTGCAAAAAATAGCGTGACCCTGCTTCCACGGCCTTCTCTCCCCCCAGACTCGTCACCAGTAAAACATGTGAGATGTGATTGGCATCGACTGGGTAATTTACCCCAACCACCTTATAACCTATTTAACATCAGTCACCAAATTTCAGAAGCCTGGGATGAGATTTCTCAGGACACCATAAATCATTTAATATTAAGCATACCTTGAAAAGTTAGCAGTTATCGAAATCATAAGAAACCGCGGCAGACCCACCTATTTTAAAATGATTTCTTTTATGTTTTAGTTTGAAAATCTATTTTTTTTAGTTTGATTAAACACACCTTATTTTATTACAATTGATCAACCATTACTCGGTGTTCAAATTTTTTTGTAAGTCATTTTTTTTCAAACGCCAGCTTCCTTTGCAAGCAACTAATTTAGTTATTATTTAAAAATTTAGACCAGACTTCAAAAGTTTACATAGATTTCTCTTGAAAACAGTGCGGATTCGCAACAATAAAT
This sequence comes from Tillus elongatus, assembly GCA_964006375.1. Lineage (NCBI taxonomy): Eukaryota > Metazoa > Arthropoda > Insecta > Coleoptera > Cleridae > Tillus > Tillus elongatus. Next base: position 66,071,962 of record OZ023264.1, read on the forward strand.
AAGAGCAGGTACCTTATTTGAAGGAAAAAACTTCAAAGTTTTTAATAAGTAGGGATAAAATTAAAGGCTTTACTTCTAGAACATTTTTATTTTAAAACCCTACTCGTTCCGGTCGAAATGGAAGCTGGCTTTAGAAGAAATGACTTACAAAAAATCTGAACACTTTCAGCTATATGCACATTTTTTCTCATTCTGAAGATGTTTATGCCCAAATTAAACGTCTTTCGAAAGAAACAGAGAATCTATATATATATATATATATATATATATATATATATATATATATATATATATATATATATATATATATATATATATATATATATATATATATACCAGATCTCTCTGAGGCCTAGGGTTAAACACACTGAGACCTCACAGACGATCTCCGGCGAGATTTGGGGAGTAGGCAGAATGAGGCTCCGTAATCGTGCTACAAGAACCCAACCCACCTTTGTCCACTGCTCTAAGGAGTACGCAGATTGAGGCCTTAGAGTGTCCTTACATATTTCCTTTACCCACCTTTGTCCACCACTCTAAGGAGTAGGCATATTGAGGCCTTAGAGTGTCCTTACATATTTCCTTTATCTACCTTTGTCCACCACTCTAAGGAGTAGGCAGATTGAGGCCTTAGAGTGCCCTTACATATTTCCTTTACCTACCTTTGTCCACCACTCTAAGGAGTATGCAGATTGAGGCCTTAGAGTGTCCTTACATATTTCCTTTACCTCTTGAGAATGACTCCAAAACAGGAGCCGAAACGTCGAGTTCTCATAAATTCTGGACGCGGTCAACCCGAGAACCAAGTATGTCTCATATATATATATATATATATATATATATATATATATATATATATATATATATATATATATATATATATATATATATGTATATTAAACAATACAGAAAACTAGGTTAATGAAACAAATGTATTGTTTATACAATTATGTAGCTCGCAAACGTGCCTTCCGTAAACTCTATAAACAGAGTATAAAATATTCAATTTGAATTCTACATCAAACAAATAGGAGCGACACGAGCAACCGAGAAACAAACATTATTTGGAAAACAAAACAGTCTCCTTATCCCATTAAATAAGGGAGATAGCTTTAAAATTCACCTTGTCTCCTAACAAATTATTCTTCTGCCACTGAAGCAAGATTTTCGTGAAGAGTGTCTGAACCGAAATGTAAAATACCTAATTTATTTCAGATACGAATTCAACCATCCTTTGATTTTACTTGATATTTATTTTCTTCATACTTTCGTGGGCACAACAATAATTCCTTTCATCATATTTTTATAATTTTATATACTAATACTTATGCAAATTTTATATATTTTATTATGCGAAGAGGTAGGTAGTGGTTTAATAATTAATGAAGTAGTTACTGAAAATTCAAACTTTTGATGAATTTTCGTAGAAAAAATTCACTATCAGGGAGATCTCGCCTTTTGAATTAAAAAAAGTCTGCAAATGAGAGAGAATTAGACCCCTAGGACCCACGCCCGGAGTCAGTTTCAACTTATATATATATATATATATATATATATATATATATATATATATATATATATATATATATATATATATATATATATATATATATATATATATATATATATAAAATGAGCCGACTTTGATAAAATTTGGGAAGTGCGTTCCTTCTGCAAGTAGATGGGACAACTTCGTTCTTCAGGAAAATCGGACCAGTTTTATGCGAAAACTTTAGATTTTCTTACGGAAAATTTTTGCATCTCCGAAAAAAACAAAGCTATGGCAACCACATTTGGTGCGTAGGTTTACATTATAAAACTTATACTACGTACGAAAATCTGGATCTCTAGGTTATAATTAAAAAAGTTAGTCATAAAAAAAATGGGTGCCACTGATGACCAGATAAATACACAAAGCCAAAATATATTGTGTCGCTAACAAGATTTTTGTTTCTTATAGATAACGATTAAGTTTTTTTGGCCAAAAGGTTGAAGAAGTATCAGATAAATTACTTTGAAAATTTTATAGTTTTTGTTTTGAACGTCAAAGTCGCGATTTGAAACGTTAAACTCGGCAACTTTTAGGCAAAGAACCTGAAACGAATACGGACAATGTAGAGAAAATGTGGAAAGAAGTGTGCTTTACAAAACCTCAAATTTCAGCTTCAAGCGCCATTCCCCTTCATTTTACTAAAATATTTGCCGAAAATTCATTTGAAATAGATTTTGATGCTTTGGCACTAGTTTTAGATATCGAGTTTATGGTTTGATAGTCTATACGAGTTTTATAGAATGTTCGTAGGAAAAATTGGCTATCGAGAGACCGCGACTCTTAGATTTTAAAATATTTCTTCAAATGAGTGAGAACTAGGTCACCCAGAACCAATATCCGGCTTTTTTTCAGTTTTTACCTATTTTTGTAAATAAAGTGTGACGCATTTCTACGCTAAAGCTCAACGTATTCGTTGTTATATGAGAAGAAAAGGTATATGTTAATTATAGGGTGTCTTGAGTTGCATCTTCTAAAATTATTTTTACAATCACTGCGTGGCCCATAAGTTGTTGGTGCTTTAAAGTTCTTTTTTAACCAACACTCCATTTTTGCATTTTTCATCGAAATATAATACATTTTTGTTGGCTATAAAATCAATTTTTGTACATTTTTAAAGAATAAAGGGATTTTTATGAAATATGGTACCTTGTTTTTACTACAGAGGTTATACTGGTAATGAAATTTGATGCAGGCTTTCGCTAAAAAAAGACATATTTCCTATTAGAAACATGAACATTATGAAAATTCACTTCCATAACGTCCAGACTTTTTTATTGTTTTATTTGTCCTAACTTTGAACTTAAAGTAATTTAAATAAATTAACGCAAAAATTGCGCAATTTAACGATCACTACGGTGTCGTGAATGAGGTCTGCGGTAAACCCGGATATATATTCTAGAGGGCCTAGTTTGCGCTCATTTCAAGAAATCTTTTTAGAATTCAAAATCCGCGTTCTCCTCATTAGTGAATTTTTTTAAGGAAATTAACTAAAACAAGCAGTTGTGAAACCACGGAAAAAGTCTACGACTGTACTAAATATGGAACGGTTTCACTAAGTTAGGACAAGAACAAGCAACCAGATTTGCTATTCAAATTGAATTAAGTCTTAAAACTTACTTTGTTATTTTTGGAGATATACATTTTTTTTCGAATGAAAACCCAACATTTTCTGGAAAAACCTAAGCCGGCTTTCCTGACTAACGAACTATTCCAAGCCACTTGCAAAAGAAAGGTATGTGCGCCAAATTTGATAAAAATCGGATCATTATTGTTTGAGTTATCGGTGTGATACACACACACAAATAAATAAATATATATATATATATATATATATATATATATATATATATATATATATATATATATATATATATATATATATATATATATATATATATATATATACACATATAAAAATTGAAACTGACCCTGGATATGGGTTGTAGGGGACCTAGTTCGCGGTCATTTGAAGAAGTTTTTTCAAAATTCAAAAGTCGGGATCTCCTCACTAGTGAATTTTTATTAGAAAATTCGCTAAAACAGAGCATTCGTCAATCATATGCAGCAGAGGGTATAGGTCGATCCAGAAACTTCGAATCTTTTGTTGATGCTAAAACCGCGTAAAACGTCTCAAAACATATAGAAAACCTGATTCTGGAACGTCATTTTTTTTGTCCGTCGGTCTGTCTGTCGGTCGGTTCGTCTCTCGGCCTGTACGTCTGTCTGTCTTCAAATTTGGTATATAGGTAGCACCCGACAAGGGAACGCTTCGAATTGTTTTTGGGTAAGATCGCTTCAGGGGGAGGGGATAAATAAGGGGTGATTTGGTGAAAATTCACATTTTCTCGTTAAAACTCGAGTAATATAATGTTTGAGAAGTTTATGGGTACAGGAATACGAATATTTGCTTTGTGGTCAAGTCATGGACCATAAAATTCATCTCATGAGAATGTCTTTCTGAGGAGAGTAGATTATACAGCTAGGTGGAAGTTATGACTCAATTTGCAGCACTATTTTTGTTTTTTTTCGAAAATGTTAACAAATGAAATTAACCGGATCAATGGCTTTCTAATTGCTACCTGAAAACTAAAAGCATTTGGACTGAAAAATAATTTATTTTGAACGGACCCAGTATTCTCGCAATTTAAATTTTGTTTACACCGAATGTTCAATAATCGTTTAATAGCGCCTTGTTTAATGCCTGCCTCACAGCAATAATCTACATTTAAGTTACCATAAAAATTATTAGCTCCATAAATTAATATTTTCACAGTTGTTTTAAAGTTATTTTGATATTCTTAATGGTACATTCGACCACACATTTAACATATTTTCGCTTTATTTCCATTGACTTCACTTAACAATCATTGTTATTTATGGGCCATCGTTGCAAACGAGGTTTTGTCCAAACATAAAGGCTAAAACATAAGCAGTTCATTTATTCCAGTAGATTTCGGCGGGCACCCGAAATTTCCCGCAAGATAAATGAGACTTCTACTGGCATATTATATTTGTTTCCAGGTCGACCAGTTTAGCGCAGCTGCTCCCCCATTTTGAAGAAGCAATAGAAACGATTATTCGATTAATTAAAAAGCAGCGCCCTTTAATTTGTGAGATAATTAATTAGATAGTTGCGGTCCATATCATAATGACGGGACAATGAAGATATCTTTTGTGCTATTACGATGATTATGTATGAGAATGTTTTGTATGCTGTGGCATCCTATACATTTAAAATTATGAAAGTTTAATTGTTAAATTTAATGAAAGTCATGATGTGTTATATCTAGCGCAGAAAATTTAACAAATTGAGTTTTAACCAGCTGAGTATTTTAATGCTTCTTCTTACGACCATGTAAACTTTTAGAATTGGTAAACAAACAAAATCATCACCAAAGTTTAATGCGCCCTGTCGTTGCAAGCATGACCCTGTCACCAACGCCTTTAAGAGAATTTTCGTAAAAAAATTCTCGCTTATTAGGAGATCACAATTGGATGGTGTTAACGGACAAAGAACCACTCGCGAATGTATGGATACGAGAAATCGGGGAAAAAGTATTTTAACTCTATGAACTATGATTTTCCTACCAGATGGTTGAAAACTGCGCAGTGTACGTCGAGACACATAATAATCACATACGCTATTTGAAATTTCTCTTTTCATCTTTGGAAATATGTTTTTATGACATTTTGCGGCGTTTGGTTTCCTCAAAATGACATTTATTTCAATATTAGTGAATTTTTATTTAAAAAAATTCACTAATAGAGAGGTATCGATGGTGAGACTTTGCAAAAATTTTTTCAAATGAGCGCGAACCAGGACCCCTAGAACCCATATCCGGGGTCAGTTACAATTTATATATATATATATATATATATATATATATATATATATATATATATATATATATATATATATATATATATATATATATATATATATATATGTGTGTGTGTGTGTGTATCCGTCTGATAACTCAAAAAATAATTAACCGATTTCAATTAAACTCGGCAAGTGCTTTTATTTTATTAATGGCTTGGATGAGTTCGTTAGCCAGGAATATCGGACGAGGTTTTCTGGGAAAATTTTGAGTTTTCTTACAAAAAAAAATTTTTCTCCGAAAATAACAAAGCTGCTCTAGTAAAATGTACTATATATGTTGCCTTGGGAGAGGCCTTACTACGCACGAAAATTCAACTTTCTAAGTTTATAGAAAATTGAGTTATTCAAATTTTAAGTTTTCTTTCGAAAATTTTTTTACAAAGTTATTTTAATGAAATTTGGTGGATATTTTGCACTAGGGAAGCCCTTACTACATACCAAAACTAAACTTTCTAAGTTTATAGAAAATTGAGTTATTCAAATTTGAACCATTTAATACAAATTCACTACCCTAACGCACTTGCTGCGTCCCGAGATTTTTTTGTTATTCTGACCGGTACCAGCCATCTGGTTCCCATTTAGATTATATATTTTATTTGAATAGGTGATAGTAATAAAACCTACTCAGAATTCAGTGAACACTGAATAAACATTTTTGAAAGACATTTTAAAAATAATAGAAATAAACTATTTTACAAGAAACCACATCATTTTGGACACATGGTTTTTTTTTGCTCAAAGGAAGATTATTGTTAAGTGATAAAGATCCAAGTGACAAAACGTGAAACCAAGTGGCATGGTTTCATAAAGTGTCATTTGTGTAAACAGAACCACAACAATTATTTTTTTCTTTATTAAAGCATAAACATGTAACTCAGCTTCTCCAATAGTAGCTTAGATTGTTTTTGGGCCATTTACACAATTAATTTACTTCTTTTGCTCTTTGTTTCAATACGAAATCAGTTTTTATATGGAAAACAATGTGAAAACACTCACTAGCAGGTGGTTCTTTATACACTATCAGAATACAAAAATAAATGGTTTAGAACTTCTTATGTTGGCCACCAGAAGGCAGAAATTAGTTGCATCAGAAAGTTCCTAATACATGTAATAGATGGCACAAAAAACTAAAGGTATATAAAAAATAACCATTATTTGCCTTTTGGCGCCTGGTTCCCTGTTCATAAATTCTATCCAATTATGAATTTCGAGCGTGAACTAGGCGACCTGGAACTTATGTCCGCGGCCAATTAAATACCTTTTAAGTATATGTATGTAATTAAGTGAAAATCGGAACCTGTGATGAGCACTGATAAGCACACTTGGAGAACCCAAATCACCACAACACATCTTTAAAAAAACCTAACGATCGTTTCACTAACCAAGTAAGCGTCATCACAGGATGAAAAATACTCTGAAAAATAAGGAGAACGCGACTTTTGAATTTTGAAAACATTTCATCAAATGAGCGCAAATTAGGAAACCTGGAACCCAAATCCGATGTCAGTTTCAGATTTTATATGTATTTATATTTTGAGTTTTTTCTCCGAAAATGTTTATATTACGGAAATAACAAAGCCATGGCAATTAAATGTAGTAAGCGGATTTATATCATAAAAAGCAAACCATGTAGCAGAGTTTGGATCTCTACGTTAAAAGAAGGAAAAAAGTCATAGGCGTTTTAAAAAACTATAGTTTTTCTTCTTAGAACGTCAACTCGTGATTCTAAATGTTAAAATATACATGTTATACATATAAAACCTAAAACTACTAAGGGTTAAGTCTTAAGTTTCAGCTTCAGTCCTCATGGTCCTTCATTTGACTTAAATGTTTGCAGAAAATGAATTTCAAATAGATCCTTTCTCTGAGGCTTTGGCAGTAGTTTCAGTTATAGGGTTTATTCCAAATATTAATACATGAATAAAAAACTTTGTATATATTTTTAGCACATTGGGTGCATGGAACAGTGTGAGATTTGTCGCAGTTAAAGTCCATGTAAAGAAGGAAAGCAGAAAGATAAAATGTATGTATGATATGTGTTACAAATAGATGCTTTGTTTTAACTAGACAGTCGGATTCCAAGGTGTCAGGTCTCAGCTGACGGCTAATATATTCATCTGTCAATGTAAAACACATATCACTCTATAATCGAACAGATGTATATGGATGCGCTCCTACGTTCATACTGAATACTGAACACATAAATGTCTGTGCTCAAATAATCGCACTAAGAGGTTTACTCTATGATAAAAGAACGTCAATAATGTTTAAACCTAAAAATTTAATGAATTGTTAAAGAGACCTGTTATGCTTCTGAGCTGTCCTCTGCGTGTTAAGGCTGAAATTATCTCAGACGTTTTATCTGGAATTTTTGAACGCATATATACAAAAGTAATCGGTAGATTTTGAAATTTCAGCTTAAGTTTGAAAAGCAGATATTCAAAAAACGAATTGATAGATATTGAAATTACAGCTTTTAATAGAGAATCAAAAGAAACCAAAAATGTGCTATTGGACCTACTTGGCTACTAAAATTAAGGAGGCAAAAGCCACTCCGATAGGGGCTGAATGCTAGAGATTCGGTTAGGAAGTTCAAAAAAGTGCCATACGCAAGTAAAATTAACGTATTTTGGTTTTTTCGAGATTCTCGACAGTTCTCAAGAAACCTTGAGAAATGACGACCTTTTATATTTTATATTGAACACCATGTATATAGTATGAATTTGTAACTTGGAATAAATTCAGTTACACAAATACAGTTTTTTTTTTCAAAAGTGCTCGGACACTGATTAGTATTTTATGTTGCGGTCTTTTAAAATACATATATTATACAGTCTTAGTCAACTTCAGATATGGCGTCATCGATATCTTTTAATGGCATCCTTGTTTTTTGTTAACTATTTTTACAATACAGAGTTATACAAAATCACCAAAATTCAAATTTTATTATGATAATTGTTCTTCTTCTTTGGGTATCATCTCCACTAATGGAGGTTAGCGACTACAACAGCAAACTCCTCTCTATCCTCCGCCGCTCTCATCAAGTCCTCAAAGCCTAGACCTGTCCAATATCTTATGTTTCTCAGCCATGACAGTTTCTTTCTGCCTACACTTCTTTTCCCTCTAGTTTACCTTTAATTATGAGCTGGGGGATATAATATTTGGGATTGCGCAATAAGTGGCCCAGATATGCTGTCTTCCTCCGCTTGACAACCTGGAGGAGCTCTCTGCCTCTGTTCACTTTGCGTAAGATTTCTTCATTTCGCACTCTTGCTGTCAATGGTATTTTTAGTATGCGCCGATAGACCCACATCTCGAAAGCTTTCAGTTTATACATGCTCGTTATTTTTAAGGTCCATGTCTCTACTCCATACAGAAGGACTGACCATATGTAGCATTTTGCTAACCTTAACCTTAGATTTATGTCGAGATGCGAATCGCAAAGAAATAATATAATAATAATTGTTAGAAAACCACAATACACTTCCAACAAGTCATTTAAGTCCTAATACTTTTGGCAAGATATTCCTTTGTCTACACATGAAATTATAACTTTTCGTAAAATCCAGATTAAATAAGAATTTCCAGCGTTTTTAAAAGCGTATTGGCTTCTTGATGCACGTGTAAGTACAGTTTCTAAATATATTAACAACAATGGATTACTCTAAAATCCCAGCCTTTTGTAGAAACAACATTAATATTTTCGGAGAAGGCAAATACCCAGTTATAAACCAATAATCTGATAAAAGCGTTCTTTTAACTATTGGAAACCGATTTTCGCATCGACACATTAAGCAACATCAACCGTTAGGTAACCAATCACAAGCTTCCTGATTGGGTTAATCCTTAAGTAGCCAATAAGCGGTCTCTGATATATACGTTTGATCCCTTCCCATTTTGGCCTCAAAGTGAATAAAAACCCTTGCATAGGAAAAATATGAGAAGTTTCAAGTTACTAACATAACTTTTTCAGTTCTTATTTCGAGACAAGTTCATTCGTTCGTCAGTTTTCTAATCCTAGTGCAACGAGTTTTCCTACAAATTTCTACAACTAAATCTTCGTTCAAGTATTTTAAATAAAACGTCAGTGTATAAGTTTCGTTGGAATTCTTCTTACCGTATCTAGTATTATTTGTTAATTGCACAGTGAAATCAACGAAAAACCTGGACAAAGTTTACGTATTCCTTTAGAGAATAATTAGTGGATAAGGAACAGTGTTACTATCGTAAAAGTGTAAGTCGTCAATATATAATGTCAAGCTAACTTCCTGGATTTATTATTTTACACCACAAAAGCAGTATAAGTGATACAGCCAATTTGCCACCATCCTAAGAGTAAGTGACAAGAGTGGTTCAAGCTACTCTCAACCTTTATGGTGGAAACAAAGCAGCAGTCCACACCAATAATTATTGTAATAAATCCTGAAGAGTTAATAAAACGAATAAGAAATGAGTGTAGACTAATTTGCCAAAAGCATTTAGAAATGCTCAAAACTTGTAAAAAATTGCTTAAAACATCTGACCCAGACGAGATAACAAACTGGTCGCCAGCCCTAGAGCTGATTGTGTTTGATGTCGCTCATGTCCAATTAAGGAACGTCGAAACGTATCTGCATTTTGCCACTTATATTTGCATTTCACAAATTACTAGGAATACTTAGGTTTTCAAGCATGTCAGTTTGAAGTTTCATTTAGCTTTTATCAAAGCAATTTGTCAGCAATTATATATAAAGTACATGTATCAAATAAAGACACATTCCTAGCAAGCCTAATGTCATTTTATAACCAATGTACAAACCCAACCTTTAATTTGACTAACTCTGCCGAAAGGGCACCAGCAACAGTAGGTCTGAGAGCAATTTGAACTTTTACTCGCAACAGCTACATGGAACCCCCCCCCCCCCCTTCATGTTTAGTCGTTTAGCCGTTTAGCCGTTTAGTCGTTTAGTCGTTTAGTCGTTTAGTCGTTTAGTCGTTTAGTCGTTTAGTCGTTTAGTCGTTTAGTCGTTTAGTCGTTTAGTCGTTTAGTCGTTGGGTGTTATAAACTAACCTCATAAAAGTTATGATGTAATGGAAGTTGGTTGGTATTTCATTACCCGCTCCACTTATCAAATTGTCCCTTATTAGCCGCAAAATTAACCACGTATGTGAATTTTTATTTATTGTGCTTCTTTATGGTGTTAAAAACATTCTTGTGCAAATATACTTTGTTCCAAATATGGCCACAACATAATTGTATGCCTGGCCTTATTTCGAGCCCGCAGATTTTTCTAATACGTTCGGTATTTCTTGCAAAAAATTCTAAATTATTTATGGCAAAACGAGCTCAGTGGACTGCAGATGACATGCGAAGGGCCCTAGAAGAAGCTAACAACACAAACCTCCCTTGCAGTATCGAAACTATGGCATTGCTCGGCCTACCCTAAGGAACCATTTTACAACTGGTAGCCCACATAAAAAATTTGGACCTCACGATTTTTTAAATGTTGCTCAGGAAAAGGACTTGTCGCAGAAAGATATTCCGATTAGCAGAGCTGGAAATGCATCTAACTCCTCCTCTAAAGTTTCAAGAAGAAGTTCAGAAAGCCGGCTGGCAGAGAGGAAATGGATGGCAATAATTGTTTCTCTCTATTTATACAGCACATATTTAATTTTACAGCTATGGACTCATTATGAACACCCAGTGTCTAATAAAACTACTGAACACTATATTGATTTTTTGGCTTAAATTAATATTGTATGTACCTAGGGGTAAGATAAAAAATTACACATATCCTAAACTGTATACCTCTAAGGTAAACCATGTCTTGATTCTCCGCTTTAAGAATTGAATCAGAAAAAAATGTCAAACCTTTAAGGTGGCCTTATTTGCTACATGTACCATAATTTTTTAATAAAAATGCTCTACCATAACACACTTGCTGCGTCCAAAATTCCCCTACTAGTTATATATGGTTTATCTGTGTATTGTTACAGCAGGTTAGTTAAATAAAGAAAATACCTTGTAAGAGACACTTCGTTCGTTATTTGTTCTCCGTAATTAGTATTCGCTTCAGAATCTTTGTTTTAGAATCACCAATCCCCTACATTTTAGACCACTTTCACGTTGTAATAAAACAATACACTCAAAAGGTATGTATAAAAAAATACGAAAAAATTATAACGTTTTGACAAGCAAATTACTGTCAGTGCCGGTTATGTATATAATTGATAATTTAGGCATAAATATAAGGACCTATTATAATATCTGTGGGAAAAACATTAAAGCATTAGATTTTGAAAAATGAAAGTAGAGATATCTTGTAACTGGTTTGTAACAATTTAAAAATGAAAAAAATATATTAGTAATAGCAAGTAAATAAAATTTACCCATGTAGATTCTCAACTACTAAGTATCTATTTCAGACAAAACCCAAATTAAAAATCTTTTTGCTGCTATTGCTTGACAAGGTTTTTCCACTTATATTTCAGTGCGTATTCCAAATTTCATCTGATATCACAGGGGATTCAAATGGTGATTTCGACGTGAAACAGTCGGCAACATATCGGATTGTCTGAGAACGGCTTTGATGGACTAAAAAAGCCCTTTGTAAGAGGATTACATAACAGCCGACGGATCGTCTCCTTTCTTCTCACTATCGATAGGCAGAATTTGATTGAAAGGGACATCAATATTATATTAGATTACAGAAACACGCCTGCCTAAGTAACTAACTATTTGTCTTATGTATGGCAGTAAAATTATATATCAGGTTTCAGGTTCTTTGCCTAAATATTACAAATTTTGACGTTTAAAATCGCGACTTTGACGTTTTGAGGAAAACCCAAGTTTATTTTTTTAAACGCCTATAACTTTTTTCTCTTTTAACCTTTAACCTTTCTAAAGAAAACACAAAATATTCCGGGAAAACCTCCGCGGATTTTCCTGGATAAGGAACTTAGCCAAGCCACTTGCAAAAGGAAGGTATTCACCAAATTTAATCAAAATCGGCAACTATATATATATATATATATATATATATATATATATATATATATATATATATATATATATATATATATTATTATTATTATTATTACCTTTATTGCTTAAAATTATACAACGTGTTTATTTAATAAGTCTAAGACTTGTGGTGAATATTAACATAATTTTATACATAGTTGCATCCAAAACTGCTTGACAACACTCCAAATTCAACAAGCTTAAAATTTTGACATTCTAAAAAATTTCTTTCCTGTTCCATTTATTTCTTCTAATGTTTCATCTGATATCTCCATTTACAATTAATACTAATCACTCCATAATACTTTTCCAACTGCAAACCTTTCTCAACTACCCATATTTTTGCCGAAATTGTAAATTTTGTACGAGACCAAAAATGACATTTTAATTTGACATACTTCAAATTAATATATATATATATATATATATATATATATATATATATATATATATATATATATATATATATATATATATATATATATATATATGTATAGGGGAAACTGGGGAGGTTTGATACGCGTCTTAAATTTCCCGCCACAGTGGTCTAATAATCCTACAGCTGGAAGTGAAGCGGCAAGACGCTAAATTAGTCTCACTATTCATTCAAACGTGACAGAATATACGTGGTACTTCTAAATAAGCCCGAAAGTAATTCTCGGAACTAAAGTGTGTAAAATTTAAATCACGATTCATAAGGTGTCTACGAAAATCAAGGTAAGTTGTATCAAATATCACCCCAGTAGCATGATTTATATTGTTTCGGCGATGTATTCAGCCACATGCAGTGCTCTAATAATGTTTGGTTATACCGAACACGTGATAATTGTTTTGTCATGTGATTTTGGGTGGCTTGATACATGACTGTTGGGGAGGCTTGATACATGTCTCATGGATTTTTTTTTTAATTATATAGTCATTCAAATCAAGTTTATTATTTCAAAATGAAATTCTGATGCCACGTTTTCGATTATTATAGATGCCTTTCAAATGGATTACAAAAGGACGCCCTGTTAATGCGCCGGATGTGATGGAGAGAGCTGTGAGAGAGCTATGCGAAGAGAAAACATCCATAAGATCATCAGCAAATAAATACAAGATTGATAAAATGACACTCTTGAGGTATGTGAGGAAATTTAAACAAAATCAGGAAAGTGGCATAAAAACTGATTTCAAGCCAAATTTTAATACAAATCAAATCTTCACCAATGATGAAGAAAATTCACTGGTGGATTATCTCCTCAACTGTGCCAATTTACATTATGGGCTGACGCCCATAATGACAAGAAAATTTGTTTACATTTTTGCGAGAGAAAATGAAAAGAAAATTTCTAAAACCTGGGATGAGAAACAAGTAGCTTCATACGATTGGTTAAGGGTTTTTTGTCACGACACAGGAATATTTCTCTCCGCACGCCAGAAGCTAGGGGCTTGGGGAGAGCAACTGCCTTTAACAAACACACTGTTTCTGAATTCTTTGAAAATCTAAGAAATGTTATGGAACGATATAATTTTGAGCCTCATTTAATTTTCAACGTGGACGAAACAGGGGTAACAACTGTTCACAAGCCCCATAAAATTCTAGCCTAAAAGGGTCAGAAGCAAATATCCAAAGCCACATCTGCGGAACGAGGAGTTTTAGTCACTGTTTGTTGTACTGTCAATGCAATAGGAAATACAATTCCCTCATTCATGGTTTTTCCCCGTATGAGGCAACAGGACTATATGGTAAAAGATGCACCACCTGGAACTGAAGCAGTTACACACCAGTCTGGCTGGATGACACATGAAAATTTTGTGAAGTATCTGCTCCACTTCATAAAATATTCTAAATGTAATGTTGATAATAGATGTTTATTAATTTTGGATAACCATGAGAGTCACATCTTACCAGCTGGGCTTGATATCTGCAAGAAAAATGGAGTTGTTATGCTGACGTTGCCACCGCATACCAGTCACAAGCTCCAGCCATTAGATGTGAGTGTATATGGGCCCTTTAAACGATACTACAATGGGGCAGCGGATGCATGGATGATCAATAACCCTGGACAGACTATTACAATCAAAGAAATTCCTCAACTTGTATCAACCGCCTATTTACGAGCCTTTACACCAAGCAATATTACAAAAGGGTTTATACAGACGGGAATATGCCCCTTTAACCCAAATAATTTCAATGAGAGTGACTTTGGTGGTTCTGAAATTACAAACAGACCAGCTCCTGGAAACGGCTTTTCTACGGTTACTAATGATCTTGCAGTGGCAACTACTTCAGAAGAAGCAACTACTTCAGAAGAAGCAACTACCAATGGCGTTGTGACACCAAGAACAACAGCAAGTGCGTTCAAAAGTCCTCAAGACTTACGTCGATATCCAAGGGCACCTCCACGAAAAACCAAGCATAGAAGAAGACTAGGAAAAACTAGAATTCTTACTGATGTTACTATGTTACTATGTTGTGTATCAAGCCTCCCATATGCAGGGAGGTCTGATACACATTTCATGAAGACAAATAAGACTCCACAGAGTAAATATTCGTGACAGTAGATCAATACTATATGCTGTATTGCTGAGATATATTATTAATCTGAGTTGACACACCTAAAAATAACGGATTCATACAAAAACATGGAAAAAAAATATAAAAACTCGAAAAGTGTCTCAAGCCTCCCCAGTTTCCCCTATATATTTCAAAAGTCGGGATCTCCTCATTAGTGAATTTTTTTAAGAAAATTCACTAAAATGTATAAGTATTCTCTTACCTAAACCTACTTATAGATAAAAATTTATATCAATTTTGTACGGAAATACTTCTTGTGCTTTTTTGCTTCAGAAAGCCGTGCTAAAGGAATGACAAATGAAGCAATTAGAAAATAGAAAAAAAAAATGTTCGTGCTTGCCGACAGCATGAAAAATGATTATTTCGAATAAGAATAATTGGTCGTGTTGTGACAGGGTAGACTGGAAGGCAAAAGCTAAGAAACGGGGTCAGTTAAATCGATTTGGCGCTTGCATATTCTAATATTTCAACAAGCAATAAACTTCTTGTGACATGATGTGGAGTCTGGCATTATTTTATACTTGGAGAAACGTACAAAACGAAAGAAAACTGAATTAAATTGCATTCTTGAGTTGAATCCTGATTCGCTGCGCACGAATCAACAAACTCATTCGAATCCGTAATCTAATTACGTACAAACTGTAAAAAATATGGCGAAAAATTAACAATTAGCTCATTCTTGATATACCGTTAACATACTAACGGAAGATGTATGCATGTGTCAATGTAAATATGGTACAATATTTTTCTTATTGCTGTCACAAAACTGATAAAATTATTTATTCATTATTTAATTTAAAAAACGCTCGATGCCGAACTGTATAATATGCTTGTGGGATATATTTGACAAGACACACCGTTTAAATCTTGATAAGGACAAAACTGGTGTGTATCTTTTGTTGTAATTAGATCATTGGAGAAACATATATATATATATATATATATATATATATATATATATATATATATATATATATATACATATATATATATATATATATATATATATATATATATATATTGCGTTTGTTGCTGGCTGCCCGTCCCATAATAATTTGGGCTGCTCCCAAAACATTCTAGAAAGAGCCACTTTCAAATAATTTTTTGCATTAGTAGTTGAGGCAGTAATGTAAGAGCTTGATAAATATACTTTTTGCAATATCTATTATCCAAAACCGTCATACATTTCACTCAAATCACTAGTTTAGGCGCTTCAAATAGCCACTTTAATGTTCCTAGATTGAAAAGAAATAACAAAAAATTGTACTTTCTGACCTTTTGCCAGAAACTTCTTCCTTTGCAACATTAATAAACATTGTGAGGCGCATATAATATTTTGCTCTTGTGTGGTTTCTTGGACTCCAGCTTATTCCTTTAAATGCCTAAGACTTTTTGTCTCTTAATCTACTGTTATGCGCTTTAGCATATGCCATGTTATATAGGAGAAACGTGTGTATCAAATTTCGTTAAAATAGCTTTGTTACATAAAAAAATCCGAAATAAGCTCTAAAATTTCCCCAAGATACCTGACCAGGGTTGTCTGGTTAACGAACTTTTCGAAGTAATTTACAAAATGCACAACCAAGCCAAGTTTCATAAAAGTGGGTCTTCACTTTTTGAGTTATCGGGGTGATATAAATTATAATATATATATATATATATATATATATATATATATATATATATATATATATATATATATATATATATATATATATATGTATGTATGTATGTATGTATGTGCACAATCATACAGGCTGTCCTAGTTTATAGTAACAGGACTTTAACAGTCAGTAGCACAGATTATTTTCAGACCAAAAGTTCATATGAACATAACCTCTAGTTTGCTTCCTAAAGAGATACAGGGTGTTGAAATTTAATATTTTTGAACAATATTATACAATATATTTGGAACGGAGTGAGATATTAGCATGCAATTCCGTACACGGTTTACGTAGATTGATATTGTTATTCGATAGCATTTTTGTCCCAAATTAAGTTATATTATTTCAAATGGTCTACGATTGCCGGAAAAGTAACAGACAGTATACTGTCTGTTACTTTTCCGGCAATCGTAGACCATTTGAAATATTATAACTTCTTTCACGTACGCCACTGACTTTTTATGACACCTTTTTCTTAACGAACAATCTCTTAGCATCATTTTTGGTTTCCTGTATTTATTAATTTTGAGAGGTTTGTTCCATTATGTGAGTTATGTTGTTCAAACTGTGTGTATCTTTTCAACTGCATTACTAGGTTTCATGGCGTTTTCGTTGAAAACCGTGCAACATATGAAGAACGAGATACATTAAAATTTTCTTCTCAAATATGCAAGCAATTCAACAGTAAGATAACTTCTGTCAAAAATCCAGTGGCGTACAGGCTATGCGCTAAAAATCATTTTTATACCCGTTTATACGCCACTGGGCGGTCTGCACATGCTCCTATGTACTTAAAGATAGCTTTATTGATGAAAAAAGCACTCTCCGAATTTAAAATCAAAACCTTGTATGGTTTAGTAGTAATTACCGGAAATCTTTTTTTTTCAAAATTTTAACACCCTGTATTTTTCAGGAAGTAGTTGTAGGATTTTAAAAGTCAATAGCATAGATGATTTCAAGACAAAAAGCTCATATAAACATAACATCTAATTAGATTCCTAACGGAGATACAGGGTGTTGAAGTTTTGAAAAAAAAAACATAACTGCTTCAAAAACTAGTAACATTTCGATAACCGCTCAAGATAGCATAAAACTCCAGAAACCAAAAATGTTTCTTAGATATTGTTCTCGGAGAAAGAGGTAGTATAAAAGGTCAGTGGCCTACATGAAAGAAGTTCTATTATTTCAAATAGTCTACGGAACCCGGAAAAGCAACACCCAGTATATCATTTGGGACAAGAATACCACCGAATAACAATCTCAATCTATATAGAACGTGTACGGAATTGTATGCTAATATCTTACTCCGTTCCAGAGATATTGTAAAATATTGTTCAAAAACATAAAATTTCAACACCCTTCGGAAGCAAATTGGATGTTATGTTTGTATGAACTTTCTGTCTTAGAATGATCTGTTCTATCGAATGTTAAAGTCATGCTACTTCAAACAGGGACAACCTGTATATACAGGGTATTTCGTGAGGAAAAGGAAATATTTTGAGGGTGTATTCTGAGTGTCAAAATTAGCAAAAAATCATATATAAACCCATAACCGGAAATACGTCCTTTCGAATTTGCAAGATGACAAGAAATTATAAAAAATGTGTTTTAGTGAATTTTCTTAAAAAATATTCACTAATGAGAAGATCGCGACTTTTAAATTTAAAAAAAAAAATTCTACAAATAGGCGCTATTTAGGACCCCTGGAACCCAAATCCCAGGTCGGTTTCAGACTTTATGTGTTTATATATATATATATATATATATATATATATATATATATATATATATATATATATATATATATATATATATATATATATATATATATATATATATATATATATATATATATATATATATATTTGTGTGTGTGTGTGTGTGTGTGTGTGTGTGTGTGTGTTTTACATCGACAACTCAAAAAATAATGCGCCGATGACGATCAAATTTCCTCCGTCCGTCCCAGTTCTGAGCTGACATTAAATGTATCCAGTTTTGACCACGTTCATTGTAATGCATGTTTGTAATAAAAAAAATCGGGACGCAGCAAGTGCGTTATGGTAGAGAATTTTTATTAAAATCTGCTTAGTTCAAATAGATTAAGCAATGATTTGTTGTAATTAGATAGTCGGATTCCCCCGGTCCATGCCAGTTCTGAGTTGACCTATAATGTATCGAATTTCGACTACGTAATGATAATGCATGTTTGTAAGAAAAGAAATTTGGGACGCAGCGAGTGCGTTATGGTAGCGAATGTTTAATAAATGCTTCAAATTTGAATAGCTCAATTTGCTATTAACACATAAGATTCGTACGCCAGAAAACTAGTTTTTTCGGAAAATTTTTAAGTTCATTTGCGAAACATTTTGGTAAATTTTAAAACAATAATGTAATTTTGATGATATATGGTACATTGTTTCTACTATATAGATTATACTGGTAACCAAATTTCATGCCTGCTTTCTTAAAAAAAAACAGACATATTTATTAAATATTTTTATGAAAATTTACTATCATAACGCACTTGCTCCGTCCAGACTTTTTTGTTAATAATTTTGAAAGGTGGTTTAGTTAGAGAGACATCTATGTATACCAATTTTGATAATATTAAAAGCTCAATGTATTGTCTTGTAAATCATTTTCAAATTATTTAAGGAAAACGGATTTTTTATAATTTTTTTTTTACCGTGTAACTCGGAAAGGACGTATTTCCGGACACATGCCTAAATAAGCTTTTTGACTATTTTCACTTCAAGAATACACCTTTTAAATATTTTTCTGTCCTCACGAAACACCTTAGTTACACAAGGCCCTGTATAACCCATCCCCACGTCAGTTTCGCCGTCTACATGTATACATATATACTAATAGGTATATATGTCTAAACATTTAAAAGCCGAAACTGACGTGGGTATGGGTTCTAGCTCGTGCTTACTTTAAATTTAACTATTATTTTGGACGTTTTAGTTTGAAGTTTTGAAAGCAAGTATCCAAAATATTAAAATTATATATATATATATATATATATATATATATATATATATATATATATATATATATATATATATATATATATATATATATATATATACTTTTGTGTATATGAGATATACTCGGTTTTCGTTTTAGCTTGAAATTTTAAAAGCAAATATTTAAAATATTAATGGAAAGATTTTAAAATAGTAGTGCTGGATAGAGAATCGAAAAAGCTTTCCAAAAAGGTACCACTCGAACTACCTTCCCTATTCAAATCAATTAAACTCAAATCAATAATGATTTTACAACTTTCTCGTCAGATAACGTACAGTGAAAGTGTCAATCCAGCAGAAAACACATCGTAAAAAATCCCAGAGCATGAAGACCACTGTTTTGAGACGACATAACCGTTGTAACATATGCTAACGTAGCCAGTCTAATTTTTATATAAGTAACCCAATTAGCGAAAAAGCTAAAGACATTGGGAAAATTTCAAGTCTCGAAGCAGTCCATGGGAAATATAACATGACTAACACCACGTTTTTCTTTACAACTGCATTAACTAAAAAGCGAAGCATGCACCTCGGAGCTCTCACGGTTCTGATTGCAACAAAATAATCAGACCATCGTGTTGTAACGAATACAAATATGCAACACTGCATTATTTGCGACAAACAACTAAAACAAAACAGTATCTACCTTCGCTCCTCAGCGCATCGATGTCGTTAGTCAATTCCGCTTCGTAAAATGTAACGGCTTCCTAATTGGTTCGTTTAAATCTAGTCCCCGTTGCAACACTAACGATTCAATAAACTTGCCGAACTTCAATTCGACGATGCCTCAGTTACAACAAAGCGGAATTTAAAATTAGCCAAGTCATCTAGGATCTAAAATGTAAAGTGAGTTTGTGTTTTTCGATAATCGCACTTCCAATTATGCTATTTGCATATTATGAATTTCAAATGGCCGTTGGTTAATGCGAATTATATTAGTTTGTAGTAGGTACTGAATTAACCAACATAGATATATCGCAACTATAATCTTAAATTAGTGACGTATAATAGGATAAGGCTTGTTTATAACTACAGTAATGGGTACGGCAAATTGATACTAAATTGATCCCTAGAATCGTGGGAAATGACTAGACGTTCTACCAAAAGCCCTACAGCATTGTTTAATTGGAAAAAGAGCATCTTACATACAATTTTTATAAAGCTAACGATAAAACAATATAAAAGCTGCGGGTTGCGTTCAGAGTTGCCGAATGAGAAATAGTTTCTCGGCAATCTTATCACATTAGTACATTTGGAAAACACAGATCACCACAACACATTTTTGAAGCCCTGCGATCATTTCACTGACAAAGTTAGTGTCATCAGAGAATGACAAATGTTAAACTCTAACTAGTAAAAATCCTGTTTATATAACGTCTCAGGTAAAAGACCGACGCCCTTAGAGAGATTGATAAAGAGAGCGAGAGAGAGAGCAACCACAAACAAGCTTCCCACCTTTATATTTTTATTTCTATTACGGAAAATACCTTTTAGATCCCGCTTTCCTTGTTGTCATGCATTTTCCGCATTTTTAGTGAATTTTCTTAAAAAAAATTCACTAATGAGGAGATCTTGACTTTTGAATTTTGAAAAAATTTCTTCACATGAGCGCTATTTAGGACCCCTGGAACCCAAATCCGAGGTCGGTTTTAGACTTTATATGTATATATATATATATATATATATATATATATATATATATATATATATATATATATATATATATATATATATATATATATATATATATATATATATATATATGTGTCACATCTATAACTAAAAAAATAATGAACCGATTTTGATAAAATTAGGTGAGTACTTTCCTTTCGCGAGTGGCTTGGATAAGTTCAATAGCCAGAAAAATCGGCCGAGGTTTTCCCGGAAAATTTTGTGTTTTCTTTCGAAAAAAATTTATATCTCCAGAATTAACAAAGTAAGGGCAACGAAATTTGGTACACGGGTGTATATATATATATATATATATATATATATATATATATATATATATATATATATATATATATATATATATCATTATAGGTAAGCTACATACCAAAATTTAGCGCTGTAGGTTAAAGGACAAAAAAGTTACAGGTATTTAAAAAAAATAAATTTGAGTTTTCCTCAAAACGTTAAAATCGCGATTTTAAACGTCAAAATTGTTAATATTTAGGCAAGGAACCTGAAATTAATATGATCTATGAAAGGAAAATGTCTCAAGAATAATGTTTCACAAAGCCTGACCTCCTAGTTTCAATCGTCATTGTCCTTCATTTTACTAAAGTATTCCCAGAAAATTCATTTCAAATAGACCCTTTCTCTGATGCTTTAGCAGTAGTGTTGGCTATTGTTTAATGGTATAAAATTTTTGTCGAATTTTCGTAAAAAATCATTAAGGTTCTATATATCTGTTATTATGCACGATACGAAAAAAAGTTGTATACATTAATTGTAGGGTGTCTTAAGCTACATCTTAAAAATATTTCCACAATTACAGGGTGGCCCATAAGTCGTTGGTGATTCAAATTTTCTTTTTTTTTGTGATTTTTTTTAATAGAACACGCCCTATGTTATTGCATTTTTGTATTTTCCATCGAAATATAATACATCTTTGTAAGAAAAGAAATTCGGGACGCAGCAAGAGCGTTATGGTAGCTATTTCAAATTTTGAATCAATTTGCTATTAACCTATAAGGTTGACCAGAAAACCAGTTTTTTCGGGAACAATTTAAGTTTACTTTCGGAAATTTTTGTACATTTCCAAACAATAAAGTTATATTGATGAAACATGGCACATTGTTTCTAATATATAGATTATACTGGTAACCAAATTTGGTGCCTGTTTTCTTAAATAAACATATTTGCCATTAAAAACATTTTTATAAAAATTCACTACCATAACGCACTTGCTGCGTCCAGAGTTTTTTATATTAAAGAGACAGTGCGAAAAATGAACTACTAAGAAGTGGCGGGGTTCGGTTCAAACAAACTTTGTTGTTTATAGCCTTAGAGAATTTTTTTATTATTATTTTTTGGGCAAAAAAGTTAGCAGCTGCAATCAACTTTTTAAAAGGGCTCTCGAGACCTCGTGTAATACGCGCTTCAAATAGTAAGCAGACAAACTTTTTATATACTCTATCTTTACTGAACGTAATACTTTCTTTGATCTGTGTCTATTAATTAATTACTTCTGTAGGCAACCGGAGTATCCATTATATTGAATCATGTTCTTAATGTGCGTGTGTATTTTGTTTCCTTATAGGTCGGTCTATTTCCGCTACTATGGCCAATCGCCGACGCCAGGGAACAGTTTCAGCTCACTATCCTTGAAATTTTGCCGACCAACTGCCTTTCTGTTAGGAGGGTAGGGATCTTTAATGTGCCCAACATTTCATGGACACGGGATCCACGCTCCCTCGAAGAGCGAAACGTGCAGACATTCAACTTGCTCAAATACAATGACACAACCTTGGTTGATGTTAATGTTACACTATGTACTGAAAAAGTGAAAGGGTAACCCTGTGAGCGAACCCAGTACCCTTCGTTTCAGAGGCACAAGTTCTTACCACTGAGCCACCGGGGATCTACGTTCTTAATGTAATTTGATTCTTTGCTATATTTAATTTAACTTGAGGAAAACTGTATTAATTTATTTACTGAAAAATTTAAACTAGCAGTTTTTTGTGTGAATCTATGATGTGTCATTCTATTGTAACTTGACTGGTGATTTCCTTTCTGCGGATATCGAATTCAAGAGAGTCATTATTTTTAATAACTAATTGATCAAGAAAAGGTGGTTTTTATCATTTCAACTTCGTGCGTAAATTTTATTGAGTTAAATTGACTGTTCCGTCTGTGAAAAAAATCGTCTACTTTGCAAATGCTTGTGCTAAACACTGTAAAAACATCTTCCACTCAACGAAAACACACTCTAGGAAAATACTCGCTTTTATTTTCTAAATACGTTTCAAATCTACCTATGAAAAATCCGCATTGTATAGATAGAGAGGGTTGCCCATTGCTGTGCCTTGGGTTCGATCAAAAACTCATTGTTAAATTGAAAGATATTGTTAATATTTGTTAAAGTTAAATATGCTTTGCACACTTCTTCACTTATGCTGTTTATTTTCAACAATTGTTTTAAATACCTCAGCGTTTGCTTCTTGGACACACTAGCAACCAAAGAATCTACAACAAATGAAATTAAAACCTCGCATTTACCAGTTTAACATCTATAACCTAATTAATAAATTTAAGTGAAGTCGATACTAAAAATTTTTTTGCTCGACAGCAAGCCTTTAAACTTACTTGTCAACCACTTGGCTAAATTATATGTCGGAGAATCTATAGCCGAAATAGTAAGTTCCATCGATTTTCCGGGTTTATGAATTTTTGGCAGACAATATTTTTGGGGACTTTTGGATTTGCAACGTGTTACGTTCTTCCTAAATCAGAAATATTTTTTGATGGGGGATTTTTATTAACCTCTTTATACGGTCCTATCATTACTGCGTTATTTACCCTATCTTTATAATAGCTTTTATCCAAAATCGCATCCTTATTACCTTCATCTGCTTTAGCAAAAGACAATCTTTCTCTCTCAATTGTTTAACTATTTTCGTTTGATTAAAATTTTGTTTTTTAATGAACTTATTTTCTTTTTTAAAATTGTATCTGCAACTGATCTTCAAGTAGAGTTTTGTGAAGATTCGGATAATTTTATAATTCCTGTTTTAAAACTAGCTACTGGATCTTGGTTTTGTTGACTGCAAACCGAATTTCAGCCCTTTGTTTAGGACGTCAGTTGATGATTTTATTGACATATTGAACAGTCAATTTGACTCAATAATGTAACGCAGAAATTATAAATTAATAATAAACTGAGTTCTGTAGATGTATTAGTTGTTAAAAATTATGTCTTTCATGAACTCGATGTCTACAGAAAGGAAACCGCCATCACTTTAAGTTACATTTCAAATGAGTCACATCATACGTTGTCCCTATAAACGCCTAGTGTAATATATTTTTCAAAAATTCTATTCTCCGTGAAGAACTGCGTATGTACATAGAAAATGACGCCCTCGTGGCGCAGGTTGCTAGGTGCCAGCCTGCTAAGCGAGAGGTCCCGGGTTCGATTCCCGGGCGAGCCAAGTTGACTTTGTCTGGAAAATTTGTAAAAATATTGAATGATGGGCAATGAATGTGCTAATGGCCTGAGATGCCGCAGACAATAATATTAAATTAAAAAACTACATAGAAAATTGTTATATTTGCTCTACTCGTTGCAAACTTACGAATTTTTTTATAAATAAAATTGGGCTACATTTTTTGAGTGCCATCTAAATAGGTAGATGTACAATGATTTTTTGATGTACAATTTACCTCAACTTCTTAACAACGTAGAAAATCAACAAGAAAAGAGTAGGTTTCAGCAAGACAGATACCCGCCACACTTTACGCGTTAAGTTCGAGACACTCTAAATCACATGTTTGGAAATAGATGGATTGGTTGGGGTGGGCCGGTAAACTGGGCCGCAAGCTCTCCTGATCTCACGCCATTAGATTTTTTCTTTTGGGGAATTGTAAAAGAGAAAGTTATAGCTATAATATCAGCCACGCCAGAAAATATGAGAGACTGGTTTAGACAAGCATGTACGTTAGTATCAGCCGAATTGTTAAATAATGTCCCCTACTCTTGCCAAAGAATAATTTTCAAATATATGGAGTAAATCGAGGACATTTCGAACACCTTTTATAACACAACCGTCGTTAAACTTTAGATATTTCATGCTGGTTCTCACTCTAATTTTATTTATTGGAAAATTCATAAGCATGCAACGAGTGGATCAAAAATGCAAGTGCGTACATACGCAGTTCTTCTAGGAAAACCGCATTTTTGAAAAAAAAGGCAATTCGATTTGACATTTATAACGTGACACCGGGTAAGAGCCTCGGTTGTTCAGTTATAAGAACATGTCCCCCTCAGCCGAAGGGCACTATGTTTGATCCCAGGGTTCTCCTTTTACTTTTTCAGTACATAGTGTAACATGATCATCCACCGAGGTTGTAGCATTGTATTTGAGCAAGTTGAATGTCTGCACGTTACGATCTTCGGAGGGGAGCGTAATTCCGTTGGACTTGTGTGATGTTGGGTACATCCTTCTCCTTAAAAAAAGGATGTGGTTCAGCAAAACTTCAAGGATATAGAGGTGAAACTGCTGATCCGGCGTCGGCGATTGGCCAGAATCGCGGAAATAGATCGACGTTAAAAAAAGCATTGACCCGGCCGTTCAAAATAAGGAAAAGGGGTAACTGTCAAAAATATTTCAACATATTTCCCCCAGTCTACTTTTCATCTCACCCAATTTTTAGTAAAATACCCCAAGCAGTTTTTCAGATAATCCATTTTAACACATTAAAATCCTCACTCAGTGTAAGCAAAAAAAAACTCTAGCCGCAGCAAGTACGTTATGGTAGTGAATTTTCATAAGAATTGTACACTATTAAGAAAATATATTATTAAAACTAATTCTTTAAATTTAAGTGGACCTTGGAGATCGGTTTTAGAGTCCCAGTTAGCGATTATTTGAAAAAAATTATATTTTATATGGAGCTACTAAATCGAAATTTGGTCTTAGATATAATATGTAAGTTCTGCAAGTGCCTTTAAAAAAATTCTGCTACAAGGACGTAACCAGCGCGTAAGCTAACTGGAGCAAGTGGCCCTACGAATTCTGGAAGTTCTAGGAAGTTCTTCAACGTTTCTGTGACTATAGTTTCGCTGCTTGACAGCATTTTCAGACAGATTTTTTTTATGTTATGGTAGAAAATTTTCGTAAAAATATTTCAAATCCGAAAGCTCAATAAATTTCCCATTAAGCCAGAATCTTCAATCTTGAACCTTAGTTACACCTATGTGAACGCACGTGGGCAATAAATTAAAGAAAAATAACATACTGAGCTTCGTTTTGTTTTGAAAAACCTTTTTTGTTGTTTATTGTTTGCAAAAACTGGATGGGTTGACTAAAACCAAACCATCCAAACAATTCATATGGAAAAAAAGTCATATTTATAATTTGACAGGTACATTCCCTTTGTAAATAATTAATTGTTTTCTGAAAAACTTTTGTAACTTTAATGAAATTTGTAACATATTTTTTTAAAGACACTTGCAGTATTTACATATTATATCTAAGACCAAATTTTAATTTAGTAGCTCCATATAAAATATAATTTTTTTCAAATAATCGCTAACTGGGACTCTAAAACCGATCTCCAAGGTCCATTTAAATTTAAAGAATTAGTTTTAATAATGTATCTTACTAATAGTGTACAATTCTTATGAAAATTCACTACCATAACGTACTTGCTGCGTCTAGAGTTTTTTATAATTCGACAGGTACATTCCCTTTATAAATCATTTATTTTTTCTGAAAATCGTTTGTAACTTTAATGCAATTTGTAACACAATTTTTTAAAGGCACTTGCAGCACTTACATATTATATCTAAGACCAAATTTTAAGTTAGTAGCTCCATATAAAATATAATTTTTTTCAAATAATCGCTAACTGGGACTCCAAAACCGATTTCCAAGGTCCATTTAAATTTAAAGAATTAGTTTTAATAATATATCTTATTAATAGTGTACAATTCTTATGAAAATTCACTACCATAACGTACTTGCTGCGTCTAGAGTTTTTTGTGATACTGGAACCAATAATTATAAGTTAGTATTTGTTTCACTTGCCAGGTTATCAAAAATATTGAACAACACAAATAAGGATAAGCATGTGCTACTTACATTTGATCAACAATTGTGTCAGAAACTTTAGGACCAAATCGAAAGAACACTTTTTAATAACAACTCTAACATAACATGTAGGTATATAATATAAACAGCTTTATAACAACAAACGTGGCTAGTGGCAAATACCCCATTTAAGGATGCTTTGCAAAATAAAACCATAAACAATAATAACTAATCTTCGAATGTTTTGAGGTTAGATTGATATTGAAGATTAAACATATTTCTGGATTATAATGCTACTGGCGCTGAAGCATCGGAAATTAGTACTGAGCTTATAGTTTTAAACCATTTCATTGCAGTGAAACTTCTATTTGTTATATTTTGTAATATAACAACACAATTAAGTTTTAATAAATTTAAATAACACGTTGACTGTCTAAAGTTTCGGCGTCTGCAGTCGGCGGCTCTCGTTCTCGTTTCGCTATGACAGTTGCCCTACCATGCAGTGGTGTCAGATTGAGTAAATTAGAGTTTATGATAAATCAAATGAGAAATTATTGGTAACTCAACATTTATTAATATTAAGCCACATTTATTAGATGTATTAATTTTTTGACGAAGTTTTATTTGTCATTAATAAGTACAAATACGTGTTATTACCATATGTTTTACCTTACAAGATTTAAATGAAATTTTATTAAATCTGAGAACCCCCTTTATATTAAATTGTAAGGTGGCTGTTGTCTCTATTTCAATTATCTCTTCAAAATCACGCATCACAGTCTTACCATCCGTATCAACATTGAACCTGGGAAATGCTGTATGAAATTTTGTATGTATGAAATCTTAGACTGTTCATTCATTTATTATTTTGATTTTTTAATAACTCCTGTCCTCGTATGCCATTTAATTTAAAATTTGGTTAGCAGTTATATTGTAACGTCTCCTATATATGTGCAAATTTTCATTCGAAACACTTCAATATTTCAAAAAAGATTGCGTTTTCAAAATTTTCTTGACATTTTTCTCTAAGAAAAAATAGACGCACGGTGCCCATCTACGAGCTCGTCCAAGCCATTAACAAAATCAAGGTAATTCCCAAATTTGGTCGAAATTTGTCAAGTATTTTTTGAGTTAGCAGTTGGATATATATATATATATATATATATATATATATATATATATATATATATATATATATATATATATATATATATATATATATATATACAGGCTGTTTCAAAAAACATGCACCATCGCTCGTGGGGCAATTCCCTACTAAAAAATAAGAAAAAAAGTTCCTGTGCACATGGGCCCGGAAACGCATAGTTTTCAATATACAGGGAGTTGAATTTTTTAATTTTTTTATTAATTTTTTATAAATAATTTCAAAACCACTGGATTGATTTTAATGAAACTTGGAACTTGAAAGTGTATTATGAAAGTGCATATTTTCAAGTGAAAATCTGCTTACAACTGCGTCAGTGGCGTGCGTACGGGGTAACTGTAAAAATTCATTTGGGGAAAAAATATGTGCGCCACTGTCTTTTTTCAATTTTGATACATCAGTTATGAAGCTTATTACATAGGCCACAAAAGCTGCCTCTTGGTATTTTTTCGTTCAGGGTATCCCTTAAGAGATATGATTAATTTTATAAAAAGGGGCAAAGTACCGATTAGTCGGCGTAATAATAATAATAATAATATATGTTTACTGCAACCATAAGAATATGAAAAACAAAACATACAGTAAACATTACAGCAACAAACGTGCAAATAACTAACCTACGTAAAACTTATTGGTGATAAACATTGAAATGAATATTACAAACATTGATAAAAAATGATAAATAAAAAATAAAAATAAAAAATGAAAAAAGTAATCGTAAAGACACCATGATTTTTCCAAACTCTTGTTTTTTGTACATTACTCAATTGACTTTAATAACAAAGCTAAAGAAAATGTTGAAAGTGACCACCATTAGCGTCGTTACAATTATTTAACCTTCTGCGCAAAGATCTTCTTACTCTTCTGCAAATATTTTGATCTTCTCTAATGCTGTCAAATGCATATTCTATTCTTCCCAACAACTCTTCTCGTGTATTTACTGGTGTTTTATACACTATTTCTTTTAAATGACCCCACAAATAAAAATCGAGAGGATTCAGGTCCGGAGATCGAGGTGGCCATGACACCGGACCTCCACAACCAATCCATCGGTGACCGTATGTGTTGGCTAAATATGTTCTTACAACTGCTGCAAAATGTGCGCATTTTTCCCCAAATGAATTTTTACAGTTACCCCGTACGCACGCCACTGACGCAGTTGTAAGCAGATTCTCACTTAAAAATATGCACTTTCATAATACACTTTCAAGTTCCAAGTTTCATTAAAATCAATCCAGTGGTTTTGAAATTATTTATAAAAAATTAAAAAAAAATTAAAATTCAACTCCCTGTATATTGGAAACTATGCGTTTCCGGGCCCATGTGCACAGGAACTTTTTTTCTTATTTTTTAGTAAGGAATTGCCCCACGAGCGATGGTGCATGTTTTTTGAAACAGCCTGTGTGTATATATATATATATATATATATATATATATATATATATATATATATATATATATATATATATATATATATATATATATATATATATATATATATATATATATATATATATATATATATGTAGATATATAAAAATCTAAACTCACCCCGGATATGGGTTCTAGAGGCTCTAATTCACGCTCATTTGAATTTTTTTTCCAATAGTCTTACCATCGATACCTCTCTATTAGTGAATTTTTTTAATGAACATTCACTAAAATTAGAACGAACCTTGGAAATCGGCTCAAAAGACTACAGTCGCGCTCACTTGAAAAATTTCTTTGAAAATTCGCATGTCGTTGCCTCTGTTCATTGAACAGAAAACTATCCAAGAGGGCATTCCTAATCGTGAAAATATATTTAATATTAAGTTTATATTATAATAATTATAGGAAAATTCGCTAGCATAAATCCAAACATCTTTTATAATTAAGTAGGTCGCATAGAAATTATAATTATTGACCTGGAATATTACATTACATGTCTAGATAAATAATAAAGAAGTTGGAATTGCAGAGTACAGTATAAGGAATGCTGACTGATGAGATTTGCAATTTCTGAATTATGTAGACCAAGCAAAGGTTATAAGTAGTGGTGTTGGTAAACATTAGAGAGACTTTTGATTTTAATTATGTAGAGATAAGTAGAGACTTTTGCTTTGAAAATGTAGAGACAAATATCAGAGACTTTTGATTTTAATTATCTAGAGATTATTAGAGACTATTGCTTTGAAAATGAAGAGACAAATATCAGAGACATATGATTTTAATTATGTAGGGATTATTAAAAACTTTTGCTTTGAAAATTTAGTGCCCAATATCAGAGACTTTTAATTAAGATTTCATTATGTAAAGATTTTGTCCGTTTTAAATTCAGTTAGTTAAATTAGTTGTAGGAATTGTTGATTTTTATTTTATCTATTAAAATTTATTACATCGTTACTATGTGAAAACTATCATAGTTCTAAAAGTTATTCCCTAGCTATCCTCCGCTCCTTAGACAGCCTCTATAAGCGATATTGTCTACGAAAATTTGGTAAACCCTAGCATTACCTTAAATAACAGTTTACATGCCATACATATAAAATTTTAAAACACTATATGGGAAAAGACTATAATATTTTAACATTCTTAGACGACATAAAAGTTTTGTGGCGTATAAAATCTTAGCTGCCCTAACTCATGGAGGTACACGAAAGTATGAATATCAAGTTAACATTTTAAAATTGACCTTTGACACGGTAATAATCAAGAGCTTTGCTATTGCCTCAATTATGACGCCTTTGTAACAAGAAGCGAGAACGGAAACTTTCCGTACGGAATAATCAAAAGAAGGGAATATAACTAACGAGAAGTCAAACATCCGGCATAGTTCCCACAGCGTGATGTAGACAATTAGTTAAGTGACTAGCATCCCATCGGTAGAAATCAACCCGCAACTCGAACGCAGAGTCTTTCTGTGTAACTTCTTCACATCTACAACAGGCAACTTCACTGTTTGAAGTTTAACTTTTGATGGCTTTTTAAATTAAGAGAACTGTCGGTCTCATTCCATCTCTATTGAAACTTGCTTTTGCTATTGGTTTTAATTTATTTCCAAAGCAGAAAGCGTTCAGAGTAATTCCAAATTACCTCCCATATACCTGAGTTTTAGATGCTTTCGATGTTATTTCCACAAGTTTAAGCACTTGCCAATATTGGACGTTACTGGATCGTCTGCGGAAGTCCCAGAAGTATTATTCTTACTAATGATAGAGAAAAATAAACTCGCTTAAGAAGCTTATGCTGTAATTTGCTTTAAAATAAACAATCTATTACTTTTAACATGTTTTAAGCATTGGCATGGAGAGCTAATTATGATTAAAGCGTACTAAAAATAAATAAAAAATATGGGAGAGCAAGTGCACGATGTAAGATTTTCAGAAAAATTTACATACTTTGAGAAAATTTATATAACGGGTGGGCCATTTAAGATATGGAATTTGAATTGGCTTAAAAAAACTAATGAATATCTTTTCGAAGTTATGAGTTTATTAGAAAGATCGAACCTTTCCATTTAGGAATGAAGGACAACATGACTGCCGCGGCTAGCCTTACAATACCCCATTCGATCAGTCAAATTTTTCAGTACATTTTCGATTGTTTGGGTCTCTATTTCGTCAATGGCAACTTAGGTTTCATGTTTTAAGTCGTTAATCGTCTCTGGATGGTTAGCGTAACATTTTTCCTTAACGGCTCCCCACAAAAAAAGGTCCAACGGAGTCAAGTTGCAGCTTCGAGATGGCCAATTTTCGAAAACAGTGCGCAAATGATCGATTGTTACGTTGGCTGTGTGGCACGTTGCGCCGTCCTGTTGAAACCAAATGTCGTGTATGTCATATTCTTCAATTTTGGGACACAAAAAAATCTCTTAGCATGGCGCGGTAGCGATCGCCATTCACCGTAACGGCGTTTCCTTCCCCATTTTCGAAGAAAAATGGCCCATTAATGCCGCCAGACCAAAATCCGCACTAGACAGTCAATCTTTATGGATGCATTGGTTTCTACACGATGACGTGTGGATTTTCTGAGCCCTATATATGACAATTTTGCTTATTGACGTATCCTCTGAGGTGGAAATGAGCTTCATCTGAAAAGATAGTTTTCCAGTAAAAATGCTCATCTTCGATCAAGCGGTCTTCGCGGCCCATTGAGCAAACCTAAAACGCATCGGATGGTCATGCGGCTTTACCTCTTGCACTAATTGAACTTTGTAGGCATTCATACCGAGATCTTTATGCAACATTATACGCAAAGATGTGCGTAAAATGTTTAATTCTTGAGAACGATGACGAGTTGATGGTTGTTCACGTACACTCTAAGCAACAGCAGAGATGTTTTCAGTTGAGCGCACTGGACGAGTACGTACACGGATTATTTTATCCAATAACGATCCAGATTCATGAACTCGCTTCACAAATTGATCCACAAACTGCGTTTTTGGCACAGATCCCAACTTTCGAATTTAAAAAAAATGTCATCAAATGAGCGTAGACTAGGACCCTAGAACCCACATTCAGGGTCAGTTTTTATATGTTTATATGATATATATATATATATATATATATATATATATATATATATATATATATATATATATATATATATATATATATATATATATCTCATCGCCGATAACTCAAAAATAATGGGCCCAGTTTGATCAAGTTTGGTGAGTATGTTCCTTGTTTGCAAGTAGCTTGGAGAAATTCGTTAGCCAGGAAAATGGATCCAAGTTTTCCCGGAAAACTTGGTGTTTGATTTCGAAAAATGCATATCTCCGGAGATAACAAGATAAGGGCAACCAAATCTGGTACGCGTGTTTTTATTAAAAATAGTGGCTCACGCACCGAAAATCTAGGTCTGCAGGTTAAAAGACAAAAACGTTAAAGGAACTTATATAAAAAATGGGATTTTCCTCAAAACGTCAAAGTCACGAATTGAAACGTCAACACTGTAACATTTAGGCAAAGAATCTGAAACAAATTATATAGAGAAAATGTCGCAAGAAGGGTGTTCTGCAAACCCTTAAGTTTCAGCTTCAACTGTCGTTGTCCTTTATTTAGTAAAATATTTATAGAAAGTTCATTCCTAATAGACACTTTCTCTGATGCTTTGGCTGTAGGTTTAGTTAAGTTGATGCTTTCGCGGTAGGTTTAGTTAAGTTTATGGTTTAACAGTCTATAATTGTTAGCTAATTTTCGTAGAAAAAATTCGTTATTGAGGGGACCGCGACTTTTGAATTTTACAAAGAGTTCTTCAAATGAGCAAAAACTAGGCCCCCTAGAATCCATATTCGGGTTTACTTTCAGTTTTTATCTGTTTGCATATATACAAGGTGACTCATTTCTACGGTAAACCTCAATATAATTGTTAGTATACAAGATAAGAGAAAAAATTGTGTAAATTAGTTTTAGGGTGTCTTAAGCTTCATCTTCATCAATTTTTTGACAATCGCAGGGTGGTCCATAATTCGTTGGTGATCCCTACAATTGTATTTTTCGAACACCCTTATATTATTGCGTTTTTAGATTTTCCTACATAACATATGTTTTGTCTAAGTAAAATCTATAATATATTTTTTTTTTGGTTCTTTTAAATTTAACTGATCAAGAGTAAAGAAAAAACAAGGCGCATTGGGCTCCGATTTGTTTTGAAGCAGGGCATGCAACTACGACAAACGAATTCATCTATCTGTCCAAATACATACATGTTAATACATTTAAGAACTTTTTTATGTAAGACTTATTTTTAAGTTCAGTTAATAATAATTGATTTATTATTAACATTGACAATTTTACATTTATCGCAGTGTTTATGTTTTAAACATTAATTAAAACTATTGTTGTGTTTTACTCTTGTTTGTTATTGAGATAAACTTTCTTACCAAGTTTTCTTACGCTCATGAGCAGCATAAAAACAATATATTATCATCGTAAATATCGAGATACCGAACTAATAGTTATCGATCTAAAGTGTCAGAATTTTGTACTAAAGATCTGAGAAATTTAAGCTTTTGGTCAAAATCAACCCAGAAAAAGTAAGTATCGACTTTAGTTAAACTTTTAATATTTCCAACTAATAATTGAGTCACCAGAAAGATATCAGGAAAAGCCTGTACAAAAATTTTTATTTAGAATTTTGCAATTTTAACTTATCTTTTAAATTATTAACCAAATAATTAGCAGGTTTTCTCTAAAGTGGTTCAAGTTGGAAACTACTTTGAAAGGGCGGTTCGGGAACATTGTTGGAGACAATGCCTGGTTTCAGCAGGACGAGAATCAATGTTATTTCGAATTGATTGTATGCAATGTATTAAATAACATTTTCTCTCGGCGCTGGATTGGTAAAAGGGGTGCAACTGAGTGGGCACCACGCTCTTCTGATTTGACATCTTTACATGGTTTCTACTAGGGTACTTGAAAAACAAAATGTACGATAAAAAAACCTGCAAACATTGATGAATTAAGGGAAATAATACTACAATGCTCGAATACGATAACACCAGAAACTTTACGACAAGTAACTGAAAACATATATGCACGATTGGGATACTGTCAAGTATCTATTGGTAAGTATCTTCTTAAAAAATTTTTGTAGAATTAATGTTAATGGATAGGATAAGTTTATGAGCCAGGAAAATCTGACAGGTTTTCCCGAAATTTTTTTGTATCTATAAATAACAAAGCTTGTGTAATAAAATTTATTAGGCAAGTTGTGCCTGTATAAATATGGTATATACCAAAATTCAGGACTGTAAGCGAAAAGAAAAAGTTATAAATATTAAAAAAATTGTCGGCACTGCAATATTGTATGTGATTAAATACTTTATGAAATAATACAGATCAAGGTTTCTGTGGTGCAAAATTGTCGACAGGTACCTACAATATACAGATACTCGGCACATATTTTTTTCTTCTTCTAGATACGCTAAAGTGACGCTTTGTAAGGTGAAATAGGCGATTTTTAAACAATAAATTCTAGAAAAGGATTGCGAGTTATTATTTCTTTAATAAAAGGCATTCGTGACCGTAACACACTTGGCGCGGCAGTATTTTTGTCATAACAAATACTGATTACCTTAAATGGTATCATAACAACACACTGGCTGCATCAACATAGTACGTACCTGTTGATATCCTATTCGATACCGTAACAGACTTGCTGCGTCTGTATTTTTAAATAATAAATTAAGTCCGCAACTTATTTGTTACCATAACACACTATCAGGTCGCGACGTCGTTCTTAGCGAATCTTTATCCGCAAAAATTTGCTAAAAATAATAGACTATTACATCATGAACTCTATAACTTTAACTACGGCCAGAGGGGTCTATTTAAATAAACTTTCTGCAGATATTTTAGTAAAAGGAACGGCAATGCTGTTCGAAGCAGAAACTGGAGGCTTGGTAAAACATGCATCTAACCATATTTATTTTAAATCATTTTGGATAAAATGTTAGACAAGGCAAAAATCAGGCAAATTTTCTGTGTACTGTATTTTAATTGTGGGAATAGGTTTTTGAATAAAAAATGTTAGACAGGCAGCGAAGCGTGATGCGTACGAAAGTATTTATTGCACAACAAAAAAAAAGTTCCTTAAACCGAGCCCTACCACTGGTTTGTCGTCCTCTGTTTGCTCTCCGTCTTTGATGCAGATAAACATCCCGAAACCTGTTAGATAAGGTGATAAAGGAAGTACAAAAACCTCGTCTGGCAACTAAAATACAATACGCATGAAATTTTTCTGCGATTTAGCCTTCCTCTCGGTATCGTTATTTACCTTACACTCGATATAAAAGGTGACGTTAATGGTCTATGTTAGAATTTTTCGTCCCCTGACGACGCTAACTTTGTTAGTGAAACGATCGTTAGATCGTTGAAAAGATGTGTTGTAGTGATTTGAGTTCTCAGTGTAGTTATCAGTGCTCATCACAGGTTCCGATCTTCACTGACTATATATAATAATAATAATAATAATTTATTGAAGAATATAACATTTTACAGAACAACTTACAAATTTAATAAAGAGCCTATGGTTGTTCGATAACATTAAAAGTCACTTAAGTCGAAACATTGTTGGTGATACTAGTAACATTATGGGATTTAAAAGAGTGCTAGTGCACTTAATCTGAAATTGTGAAGCAATCCAAATAAAAAACCAAATCTGCAGACGAGATCCAGGGATTCGCGGAAAATATTATATATATATATATATATATATATATATATATATATATATATATATATATATATATATATATATATATATATATATATATATATATATATATATATATATATATATATATATATATAAACACAGATCTCCGTATCAGCGAATTTTTCTACGCAAATTCGCTTAAAACAATAACTTGATAACTGTTGATTAGAAACACTAAACATGGCCAATGTATTAGAGGCAACATAAAAAAAAATGATAATATAAGATAGAGGCAACTGAAACAAAATAGTGCCGTATTGAAGGTTTTACCATCATCCGAAAAATATGGTTCTTAGGCGTGCACGCACCGTTAGGCATGAGAATGTATATTAATTATCATGTTATAAGTTCACTGAAGTATACAAAAAGCACATAAAAGATCTGAGAGTGCAGAGTTCAGGAAGAGAGTAGTGTGATGTTTTTGACGCGGATGCATTAGAGCCGGAGCAGCTTATATAGACGCGACGCTTGTCAGAGACAGACGTCGACGTCGACGTGTTGTAACCCGCTTACCAAGCCTCTCCAGGTCAACACAGTGTGTTGATATAGAACGCCAAACCAGTCTACTTCATGTGACAGAGGCCCTAACCGACAGATTGAGCTGTCACCCCGCCTAAAGATCAATCTCTGACATAAACTTTTTACAGGTAACATCTTGTACTGTGATAAATTCAATTTCAATTACGCTTCGACCGATAAGGGT
Source organism: Tillus elongatus (assembly GCA_964006375.1). Taxonomy (NCBI): domain Eukaryota; kingdom Metazoa; phylum Arthropoda; class Insecta; order Coleoptera; family Cleridae; genus Tillus; species Tillus elongatus. The sequence continues at coordinate 66,109,480 of OZ023264.1, forward strand.
GTGAGGAGCGACTGTTTTATGTATTCAGTGTTTCGCGCTGACGACAGAATCATTGCTCTCCACAAAGGAATATCAATAATGTCCTTTTTTTACAACACAAGAGTTGTCGATTCCCTTGCTACCACAAAAGAGTAACGGTGTTTGATTTATATTCAGCTTACAGTGATTAGGCAAGTTTAGTTTAGTTTTTATCTTAAATGGTTTCATTTCCAGTCCCTTCAGTGAGGAGAATAATTGCCACTCTATGTTTTTTATTTAAAATACTACTTGTGTATATGGATTGTTCTTCTTTACTACTTTTAATAAAATTTAACATTCCCGGCGCCTCTAGTCTCATATATATATATATATATATATATATATATATATATATATATATATATATATATATATATATATATATATATATATATATATATATATATATATATATATATATATATATATATATATATATATATATATATATATATACAGGGTGATTGCTGAGAAGTGCTCATTAGAAGTTTATGACCTTCTCATCCGATTTGACATCTGGAAATTTGGATTCGGCCATTATGCCATATTCCCATTCTGATTAAAATAGTTGCACTACTCTAGCATTTCCGGTTATACCGGAAGTCGCTACCAACTTCGTTATTTTAAATGAAACACCCTGTATATTTTTTCATTTTCAGCAAGACGATCCAATTTGGGATAGATTTTATGTAGTACTTTCTGCACCTAGCGTTATTAGTTTTTGAAATATTGGCGATTTTTGAAAAATATTTGTTATCACAGCTCTTTTTATAATTTGATATATCCTTGTAAAGTGTAAATCTAGAAAATATATTTTTGGACAACAGATTGCTGGTAACTATTTCTTGCAGAATTATTGGAATGAAAATCTATTTTTTATACAGGGTGTGCGATAATAGCCTGACAAAATATCGAAATTCAAGCGGGTATAACCTGATTTTTTCAAATGGAACACCCTATATATTTCTATTCCAAAGCATTTTACAGACATAACTCTACAACTTTTATTAACTATGTCCTATACCTAAATAGCATAATTTCTGAGATATTGTTAGTTTCCTGAAGTGATATATTTAATATCGCAGCAGAGAATTTTAATTCCAATGTTTTCATGGCGTTGGATTATCCAGTTTCTTTTTATATTCATGATGACACGCTGACAATTTGAGAACAATATTAAAAAGTCTGGACGCAGTAAGTGCGTTATGGTAGTGAATTTTCATAAAAATATTTTAAATAACAAATATTTGTTTATTAAAAGAAAGCAAGCATTAAATTTGATTACCAGTATGACCTAAATAGTAGAAAATACCATATATCACCAAAATAACTTTATTGTTTGAAAATGTACAAAAATGTTTCGCAATTAACTTAAAATGTTCCAAAAAAAAACTAGTTTTCTGGCCAATGACCCTTATTAAAAACCACCCACCCTTGTGTAATTTGTCCTCCAGAGTCCAAGGCACTTGTCAGATTCCTCCTAGCTCAAACATTTAGCAAGTTTTGTTGAAAAAAGAACGTCAATTTATTATGGCATTATCATTGTAAAAATGTAATAGCAGAACTATTAAAGTAACATGGCAATCATACACTAACATTAAATGAATTTAATTCTTATTTACAGAGTAAAGTTACGCTAGATTAGATTATGTACAGTGAACGGGGAAAAGAAAACAACTTGTGATGGAACCATAGCTGAAAAATTCAAAGTAATTATTCAATGTGACTTCCGTTTTGGTTCAAACACTCTGAAATTCTTTAATGTACTCCAGCGGTGGTCGTTCATCGTATCTCCCCTGGATCTAACTCGGCAAAAGCTTGCGTTATGCGTTGGATTAGTTCGTCTTTAGATTGGACATGCACCTCATTAACCTTGGACTTTATTATACTCCACATATAAAAATCACAAGGTGTCAAGTCCGGCGATCTTACTGGCCAGTGCCAAGGGCCGTTCCTGCCTATCCATCTGTCATCAAATATAGCATTCAACTGATCATACACACCTATGGTATTGTGCGCTGGAGCCCCGTCCATCTGGTACCAACAATTGAGTGATGAATTTACAGACAGACTCTCCACAAATGGCATCACCACTGTTCTCAGGATCTGAATATACTTCTCAGACGTGAGCGTGCCATCGTAAATATGAAAACACACTCGGTCGTCCATTATCATGCAGAAAACATTACAACTAAATATCTGCTGGAAATTCCTAGTTCGTCTCATATGCAGATTTTCAGCTGCCCAGTAATGCTGATTTTTCATATTTCGCAAACCCTCTCTGCCAAAGTTAGACTCATCAGTCCAGATTATTTTGCTCAAGAATGTAGGATCTTCCTGCACTCGGATCAGTAGGTGTTCGCAATAGTTTATCCGCATCTCGTAGTCGCTAACACGCAGGTGTTGCACGGGAATAAAAGAGAAATTATGCATTTTGTGCTTCTTCAATATTCGTTGAATGATCTAGTAAGGCATGTTTAAGTCACTAGACGCATTTCTTATAGAATTTGTTGGCATTGCATGAAAGTATGCAATAACTGTGACTTGGCATGTTTCCTCATCTTCAAGTTTGCCTCTACAAATTACTCATCTTGATGTTATACTTCCATACCTTGAAAACTTTGATTGAAGTCTCTTGAACCGGTGTCTGTCCAAAGGTGCCGAGTTAGGAAACTTTTCATTGAATGTACGACATGCTCTTTCAATAATTCTATTGCAGTCACCGTGAATAATGAATATATTACTGTAGCGTATTGCACTTCCCATCGCGCCTTTAACAAAAGCAAGTTACTAATTTTACTGCTGTCACTAGATTAAACTATGTGTCAAATTTCAGTTTTCTCACCTGACATTGCAACAAAAGCCTCCTATTTCCATAAACGCACTCATGTATAAATTCCAATATAGATTCCCCGTTGGAGTGGTGGATATCTCAGAAATTATGCTATTTAGGTATAGGACATAGTTAATAAAAGTTGTAGAGTTATGTATGTAAAATGCTTTGGAATAGAAATATATAGGGTGTTCCATTTGAAAAAATCAAGTTATACCCGCTTGAATTTCGATATTTTGTCAGGCTGTTATCGCACACCCTGTATAAAAAAATAGATTTGCATTCCAATAATTTTGCAAGACATAGTTACCAGCAATCTGTTGTCCAAAAATATATTTTCTAGATTTACACTTTACAAGGATATATCAAATTATAAAAAGAGCTGTGATAACAAATATTTTTCAAAAATCGCCAATATTTCAAAAACTAATAACGCTAGGTGTAGAAAGTACTACATAAAATCTATCCCAAATTGGATCTTCTTTCTGAAAATGCAAAAATATACAGGGTGTTTCATTTAAAATAACGAAGTTTTTAGCGACTTCCGGTATAACCGGAAGTGCTAGAGTAGTGCAACTATTTTAATCAGAATGGTAATATCGTATAATGGCCGAATCCAAATTTTCATCTGTCAAATCGGATGAGAAGGTCATAAACTTCTAATGAGCACTTCTCAGCAATCACCCTGTATATATATTATTTAGTCAACCCAACAGATAACTCCAATTACATGGTTAATTGAAACAAGTACAATTTATAGCAAAGAAGTAGTAAACAAATAAGATTAGAATAAGTAATAAAAATATATATAAAAAACAGAGTTAGAGCAGGTGATACAAATGTTAAACAAAAAACTAAATTAGATTAAATAATAGATGAAAAAAATATCATTAACTTACTAACAAATCTCCTCAGCGAGTCAGAGCTGACGTGGACAATGGGATCAACGTAATTATAATATGAAATGCTAGTTACTAGCGGAGATTTACAAAGTCTATTTGTACGAGCATACCTATAGTCAGTGGCTGAATAATGCGACTAGAGGCTCCGGGAATGTTAAATTTTATTAAAGGTAGTAAAGAAGAACAATCCACATACACAAGTATGACAATGAATGAGAAACACAATCACTTCATGTTCAAACAATACTCGACGTTGCTGGTCTATGGCAAAGATTAGAGGTCAAGATTTCACTACCAGCTCCTTTCCTTTCCTGGTTTCAATTGACGGAGTATTGCCTGTATCGTCAGAAAAAAACCTGGTTCATTTGCCCTTATTTTTGCTTCTAACTACTACTGATCTTTACTGGCGTTTATATGTTGTGAATCTGGCAAAGACAGCAGGAAAGAATAACACGTTTATGTTTCGACTTAAAAGTTTATTTTTATTGCAGCAGTTACCTACGTTGTATAAAGCACAGATAGGTCCATAGTTCGAGTATTGTGGTCATAACTAGAGTGCTTTCCTATATACAAACTTACGTCTTTTAGATCCCATTTAGAAACGACCTCTTAGCCTTGTAGAAGTTTCATTTACCACAGTCAACTTTAATTCTACAGGCCACATGAGAAAGGTTGGTTTATCGATACTGCCGTCGACATTACTCCTTAGAATTTGCTTCGTTAATTCCTCCGAATGCGAGCTTTAATCTATAGATCAATTCGATTTAAAAAGTGAACTTTATGAGTGCCAAATTACAAACTTGTCGAACAGTTACGAATCTTCGTTCTTTTCTCGAGCACCCAACATTTGAATGTCTTCATGGCATGCATATTTCCCAAGACATATAATCTCCAATTATGTCAGCAGCGATTCTACACCCATCTTGTGGCCCAGTACTGAACTTCATAATGGCTCCGAGATACATAGGCTTCACTTTTCCTGGACTTTTCCATTAGAAAAAAGTCTGGACGCAGCAAGTGTGTTATGGTAGCGAATTTTCGTAAAAATGTTTTTAATGGCATATGTCGTGTTTTTATAAGAAGAACATCAAATTTGGTTAGCATTATAACCTACATGTATAGTAGTAAGAATCCACTATAGTTAATTAAAATAGATTTGTTGCTTCAAAAATGCAAATATTTTGCGAAAACACACTTAAAAGGTTCCGGCAAAAACTGGTCCGATTTTCCTGACCAAGGAACGTTTTCAAGCTATTTACACACCTGCGAAGATATATCTATTCACAAATATCCTTATGACCAAAATTGAAAAAAAATATAAAAAATTTACATAGAATTTCTTTTACAAAAATTTTCCATTTTTTACAGAAATTGGCATCAATAATGTTACACTAAGATATATTTTTCACACAAATTTGACAACTTGTTTTTTTGCAATAACTTAATAAACATTTATTATTAATTGCCAACATTTCAGAAAAATGTTATGCGACCGCTTTTGAATTTCACATTGCTGAGACACTTTTTTTGACAAATTCATTGGTATTGACAGAAACCTTTCGTTTGTATTCGTGTTATCAGCACTATATTTTGTTTTTCTTATGACGGCCATGTTTTTCATTTTTGGTTAGTTAGATAGCCTCGAAAGTCCAAAGTATTTTGCTAAAAAAATCAGCATGATGGTCACATTTTTGCAGATACCCCTGCTAAATTGCAATATCCGGTTATAATCATCATCGCTTCGGTCTTTTAAATTGTTGGTTCGTATGGGTGGTATTTGTTTTTCTTCAACGTTTTATGAACACTGCATTTTGGACTACCAGCTTCTTGAGCCACTCGACGAATTGATGTACTTGGATGTATATTTTCACGCATATGAGCATTGTTAACCTCGTAATTAGGTCTGTTCTGTTCAAAGTCTTCAAAGTTCACTAAATTTGTGATCATTCTGTTAAAAATTGTAGTTTATGTCACATTGTCGTTTGATGTTATTGCTTACCAGAGTCAAATTTATTTTATGTTAATATCTGTGGTATAACTGAAGATTTTACACATCTTGTACTTCGTCGGAAAGCTTTTTATGAGGGCTATCCAACTTACCAAAAATTTATGATGGCCACCATAAGGAAAACAAAAGAGATTGCTGATAACTTGAAAACAAATTAAAATCGGTGGTTTCTGTTAACAGCAATGAATTTGTGGCAAAAAAAAGTGTTTTAACAATGTGAAAGTTTAAAAGCAGTCGCGCGAGGTGTTAATCAGTTATGGAGGAAAAATTAAATCAGCAGATTTTATTTTTTCTAAATATCTCAGGATGAATTTGAAAGGATACTTGTTGCTAGCATCTCTTATAGTAATTGATATACCAATGGTGAGCATCGAAATGTGGACACACTGTATATATCACATCGATAACTCAAAAAATAATAAGCCGATTTTGATTAAATTTGGTGAGTACCTTGCCTTTGCATGTGGCTGGGATAAGTTCGTTATCAAGGAAAATCAGACCAGTTCTTTTGGTTAAATTTTGGGATTTCTTTCGGAAAATGTCTGTATCTAATAAAAAGTTCGGCACGCAGCAAGTGCGTTATGGTAGTGAATTTTTATTAATGCTTCATATTTGAATAACTCAATTTTCTATAAACTTAGAAAGTTTAATTTTAGTGCGTAGTAAGGTCTTTCTTAGGGCAAAATATCCACCAAATTTCATTAAAATAACTTTCTATAAACTTAGAAAGTTGAATTTTGGTCTCTCCCAAGGCAACACATATAGTAAATTTGTTATTTTGAAAGAAAACTTAAAATTTTCCCAGAAAACCTCGTCAGTTTTTCCTGGATAACGAACTCATCCAAGCCATTAATAAAAGAAAGGCACTTGCCGAATTTCATTGAAATCGGTTAGTTATTTTTTGAGTTTTCAGACGGATATATATATATATATATATATATATATATATATATATATATATATATATATATATATATATATATATATATATATATATATATATATATATATATATATATATATATATATATATATATATAAACATATAAAAATTAAAACTCACCTCGGATGTGGGTTCTAGGGGTCCTAGTTCGCGCTCATTTGAAAATTTGTTTGCAAAGTCTCACTATCGATACCTCTCTATTAGTGAATTTTTTCAAGAAAAATTCACTAAAATAACAAAGCTACGGCAGCCTTATTTGGTACGGAGGTTTATATTGTACGAGCTAAAGCTATGTACGAAAACTTAGCTCTCTAAGATGAAAGAAAGTAGGTTACAGGCATAATTTAATTTAAAACCTCGAGGTCACAGAGGGACACAGGTCGAAAATATTTGTATGTTTAACAAAATCTATCAACTATTACAAATAAATATTATTTTTCTTAGCGAACATATAGTTTTATAAAAAAATCCTATATCATTTCTATGAAAATTCATTACAATAACACACTTGCTGCGTTCAAACTTTTTAGCCTATATTGTGTAGTGTTGTAGTATCTAACCTAGGTAGGTATTATGGGTTATATAGGAAAGAGTAGATAGAGGTGCTGCAACTGCTGACGCTAACACATAAAATATTTATTATTATGCGGAACAAGAGACCGTATATTAGCAATGTAAGGTAGGCTATAAACTTACTTTTCCAACTAGGGTTACACAGATAAGTAGCTAATAAAATAAGCCATCACTATTCACAATATTAACGTCAAAAGCAGTCTGATTGTCTCAGCTTTAGCCAACAAAACCTACCTCCAACTCCCAGGAGCCGCATCTTGCTGAGTTATACGCCAAGTTTAGCTGAAAGATCTCGTAAAGTCAACGGAATATATCTAGAATTAACGCACCTATTCACATTCAAACAATTTACCTACCGTTCGTCGCTATGTCGTTATTTCTGTTTTAAAACTCAATGCAACTTCATGCCTCTTAGCACATTTTGTAAGTACGTATACTACATAAATGTTTAAGGGGTACTAAACTGCCTTTCATGCCTTTGCTGGATGAAAATATCACTTAAAAAGATAAATTAGCTTCTCCGAAGCATCAGGCAAGTCCCCGTTGAACTTTATTACTATAAACTGCTGCTCAGATCCAATCTCCGCTTTTTTTATGTTCACAGTTTACTTCATCTTGCTTGTAGCTGTCTTTTTAAAAATGGAAAATGAGTTTGTCGAAACAGATTCCGATGCGGTTGATGTAACTTACTTTAATCAATATAAAAGTAATATAAGTCAAGTTTCTTTATGAAAAATAAGTAGAAGACTATATAATTATGCAAGGTTTTTTCAGCATAAAGTAAATGGTGGGTAACCTAGTATTCTTTTTTTGTCGATCCATCACAAACGCTGTAAGGTTATATCATGCAGATATAATATTCTATATATATATATATATATATATATATATATATATATATATATATATATATATATATATATATATATATATATATATATATATATATATATATATATATATATATATATATATTGCTATTGCATTTTGTTGGTCCTTAGCACTTTTAATTGTAGAGCATGAGAATTCAATTTGCGTCTTTATTTAAAAAACGCTAATACTGATGATCCTGAAATTATGCTAAAAATGGTTTACTTACTGCTGTGATTTTAAATTTTTCTCTCATCTCATGGGTAGGGTTCTGTGTTTGGGCTAGCATTTTGGTTTAAAATATCGTTTTTATAAATTATAGTACTCCCAAGTGTTTGGAAGGTTCGAAAAAAAATTATATCTAATTGGGTCCTTTTGATCTTACTTTTAATTAACGGTGAAAAATAGCCTTACTTTATCATATAACTAATATTTGTTTGATTTGAGGTCAAAATTAAATAGATTATGTAAGAACAATCTAGTATGACTTATTTCTGATAGATTATATTCACATAGTTCCCTCAAAAAGGTTATATCAAATGTATCATCTCTGATTGTCGATAAATCAAAACAAATTAAATTTATTTAAAACAATGAATTACCTAACTATGATCTAATGATTAGGCCTCTATCTAATAACCCCCTTAGTAAGCTAAAGATACATTAAGTTCATCAATGGGACAAAAATATTCTTAAAAACTACTCACACTATAAAGAAAAGTCTGCATATCTTTTTACGATGAAGTCCATAAAACGACTTACTGAATGTTGTCTAATTACTTCTTCCATTTGATGGGTACTTATTGCTTTCCATTTGATTTACTGTTTGATTTTTGTACTTACTAATTAATTTCCATATTATTTAAAACGGTTTTAACCAACCGTGTACCATACACTTATATATATTTTCTTTACACAAAAATTGAATATCATTTTATTATGAGGCACTTGCCTTTCACGTATGTCAAGGGATGAAGCTCTACTTTTGGCAGTTCATTTGCAAATCTCCTCATCGACCTGCGTCGTCTCCTTAAATAAACTACACCTGTTACAAAAAAATCATTTCTCGCTGTACCTTGGTAACACAAAGTTCATAGGCCTTGCGTTTTCCCATTGTCCAATTTTTTTTTCGTTGCACTCTTTGGAAACAACTTAACAATAAAAAACTATCATTATCAACTAACACTGCGTCTTTTCTTATTATTGGTATTAATAAAAAACGTATTGTTAACTTAATATTATAAATGTATAATAAAGTAAATGTACTTACTGCCTAAGGATAAAATAAAATCGTTATTTTCTATTAAAACTCTATAAATAAAAACAAGGCTATTCTTGTGTGTTCTATTGTATTCCAACGACTTTTGCTTCGTGACCATAAATTGTAATACATGTAAAAAAGAAATCATTGTTCTGTATTCTTCTAGCTGTCTTGCTATTCCTTATTTAACCCTAAAATATTTTACACTCTCATTTATACAGGGCATTTAAATATTACGACGTATTAATTTTATGTACATGGCCCGTCTTACTCCACAATAATGTTTCTAATTTCCTGACATATTTGCTATCTACAGCTATATATATATATATATATATATATATATATATATATATATATATATATATATATATATATATATATATATATATATATATATATATATGGAAATGGAAATCTGTTCGAGGGGGTCCAGTCCGCGCTCATTTGACGACACCTTTTCTAAATGCAAAACTCGCGATCTCCTTATATTAGTGAATTTTTTTTGCGAAAATTCACTAAAAACTTCAATACTAAAATGATTATGGAAACAAAAGAAACATCGAAGATAAAATATTACGTTTAGTGAAAATTCATTAAAATCCTAACGTAACATTCAATTACTTCATTAAATTTGTAGTTACTTTTTAGAAACTGAAAAACTGAAGTTTAATATTCAGTATGAATGTGTGAACGCATATATCTGTTCGATCATAGAGTAATATGTGTTTTACACTGACATATTAATATATGTCAGATCAAACCTCGCATTTGGAATCCTACTGTCGTATTATAACAAATCATTATTTAATCCACTTGTAACGCATATTATACATACAATTTATTTTTCTGCTCTCCCTCTTTCTACAAACTTTTACTATGTCAAATCTCACAAAGCTCCCTCCGCGTCATCTGCATAAAAAGGTGTAAAATGTTTTTTCTTCATGTATTATAACCATATAATTGAAAATACTGCCAAACCGCCAGGGAAAAGGTCTATCTCAAATTCATTTTCTGCAAATATTTAAGTAAGGACAATGACGGCTGAAGCTGAAACTTAAGGCTTTATAGAACACAATTCTCGCGAAATTTCTTGTACATAAGCCGTACTAGTTTCAGGTTCTTTATGTAGAACATGTCGATTTTGACGTTCTAACCGCGACTTTTGCATTCTAAGAAGAAAAACTATAATGCTTATAACTTTTTTTTCTTTTAACGGAGAGATCCAAATTTTGAGGCATGGTTTTATTTTTATGATACAAACCTGCGCCCCATAGTCTGAAACTAACCTCATATTTGGGTTACAGGGGTCCTAGTTTTCGCTCATTTAATATTTTTTTTCAAAATTATTCGAAAGTCGAGATCTCCTCATTAGTGATTCTTTTTTTTAAGAAAATTCACGAATATTACAATAATGTAAAGTCTACGCAGCAATTATGGTAGCACTCTTCATAAGGCAAACCACCTATGCTAGGATATTAGATTTTTGCCTAACTTAAATAATTTCAAATGAATAGCGGTAAAGTATATTTAGGTTAACGTTAATTATTTTAAGACGCATTGTAACTCAATAGGAAAATAAGAGTATTATGAAAGCTCTTACGTACTGTTGCAATAATACCATATCAATTTTTCCAAAAGTAAAATTAAAACAATATCAATATAGGTATTCAACTAGGTTTTAGATATTTTTGTTTCACATTTATGACATTAGAAACAGGCACTGGCAACAGCACTTGCCTAAGGACGTTTGCTGTGGAAGTCAAGGATTGAAAGCTTAATGCATCTTTCAGCTTACTAGCCAGTAAAGGACACTCAATTATTAGCAAATCACAAAAAAAATACTATTTTGTGTGTGTGTGTTTTGTTTCTTTAAGGTCGGCCAATTTCCGCGACTATGACAAATCACCGACCAATTTCCGCGACTATGACAAATCACCGACGCAAGAGAACAGTTTCACTTCACTATCCTGGGTATTTTGCCGAATCCCTGCCTTTAAGTGAGTAAGGGTAGGGAACCGTATCGTGCCTAACATCGCATGGACACGTAACGACGGCATTTCGTACCCTCCGAAGGACGGAGCGTGCAGACATTCAACTTGCTCCAATAGAATGCCACAATCTTGGTTGATGTTAATGTGACAGTATGTACCGAACAAGTGGAAGGAGAACCCTGGAAACGAACCCACTACCCTTCGGTTCAGAGGCACACGATCTTAACACTGAACCACCAAGGCTCTAAATACTGTTTTGTGTTGTCTTTCTTAGAGCGTTTAGAATATGGTTTGACATAATAGATAACTTTAACTGTTGACGAATCGACAATGCTGCCAAAAGTCATAAGACCATAAATAGATTAAGCCTTACCCAGAATGTAGCTTACCTAATCACTGAGCATGCCAAATAAAAAGGCAGCCTTTACATCGTACAACGCAATGAGTGATTTGTTATTAAAATCGCAAAAAAATCATGTTTCTTGACAAAAGCTGGAATTTATAAATTTGTTTGCACACACAGTAACGCAATCTACAGCAGTCTAACTTGAGAAATTTTATTACCAGATAAAAAGAACATTTTTCTGCACTTAGAAATAACAACGCTGACAAATCTACCTTTGTAAAACATATTATTGATACTCAACATAGACCCCCAGTAAATAACCGCATAGAACCACAACATTTTTATAATGACAAGCGCCAACTTTTTTAAGCTTTGGAAGTAAATGAGCACATATACGAAAATAGCCAACTTGTTTTAAATAAGCAAACAGATCTAATGGATTCCCCTTTCATGGAAGTTCTTTTAAATTAAATATTTGAAACAAAATACGCCTAACTATAAAAAAAGTTGTAATAAGATGTATCTAATAATAATTGATATTAGATAGTAGATATTTTCCTAGTATAGAGTCTGATTTTTTGCTGTTATTGTCCAGTTATTTTGTTGTTATTTAAATATCTGTGGTTAATGAAATCACTTTTTAAGGCTAAATTTCCAATCGTATCGCTTCGATCTTCTTGTTATTGTTGTTTAGTTATTATTATTACAATCTGATTCTATTTCCATGTTAAAAATTGACACACACACGTAGATATTTTAACGACGTCATCTGTCTTCTCCATTTTATTTTTATTTTTAAATAATTCTTTAATCAAAACATCATAACACAGCAACGGATTTTTATTTGTAGTTGTCATGAAAGCGTATAAATTCATGTCATTTTCTCCTCTCTGATGATGCTGTCAAGCAGCAAAACCGGCCGCAGAGAAGAAAGTAAACATTTTTGAAGCCAGAGAAATAGTCTCTCCGTCACAATAATTAATAAATTGGAAAATTATGCATCAAAAGTATAAGTTACCGAAATTAAAGGGAGCAGTTGCCACAAAAATAGATAAAATAAATAAAACAAATAACATAAATAAAATATATAAAATGGATAAATACATAAAATAAATAATACAAATGAAGTAAATAAAGTAAATAAAATAGATAAAAAAATAATTTACGTATAACGATCTTATTTTCATAAAATTTATGCACTAAACATTATAAAATAACTGCTCCACCTATTTTACACTGCATTGTCATATTATAGGCTGTAAAAGTCAAAGTAATAGTGTATTGTTTCAACCAACCTAAAAATATGGCAAAAAAAAACAAACAAAAAATTGGTATAACATGGATTCATATTTCAGATTATCTACTAGTTTGGTAATTTATTTTGCTAAGAAAATCCTGGGCGCTTGCAATGTATGACTCAAATTTTGCCTTGTGTGTGTGAGTGTGTGTTTTGTTTCTTTAACTTCGGCCTATTTCCGCGACTATGACCAATCACCGACGCCAAGGAGCAGTTTCACCTTACTATCCTGGATCCTTTGCCGAACCTCTGCCTTTCTGTAAGGAGGGTAGGGATCTTTAACGTGCCCAACATCGCAAGGACACGGGACCGACGGCTTTACGCCCCCTCCAAAGGGCGGAACGTGCAAATATTCAACTTGCTCAAATACAATGCCAGAACCTCGGTTCATGTTAATGTTACAGTTTGTACTGGAAAAGTCAAAGGAGAACCCTGTGATCGAACCGAATACCCTTCGGTTCAGAGGCACACGTTCTTACACCAGAACCACCTAGGCTCTCAAATTTTGCTTTTAATTGTTGACTGTACTTAATGTTAAGCTAAATAAAACATTTAAGAATTACGTTAATTCACTTTTTAGTCATTCGTCATTAAATTTTCGCGCGATTTTATAACCAAAATCAATTATCCAACTAGTAAATCAACTAAAAATCAAAATAAATCGTTTAAAAACATTTAAAATAAACAGATATAACGCTTAGGCTTAACTGGCAGTTCTGTTTTTAACAGTTGCAATATGTTCGTTAAACAAGATGCGTACTGTCCAGCAAAAAAAATGCACCATAGTCGCTCATACTTAAATGGCAGAAACAATGGACTAAGTATCGGTCACTTCAAAACTAAGGTTTTAAAGAAATATAACAGAGATGCTAGAAACACGACAAAAAGGCGTACACTCATGAAGTTTCAATGTACAGACAGTATTCTAGTTCAAAGCGGAGGGTGAAAGAGGAATGTGCAGAAAACGGTATCCATGGTAGGACACAGGCAGCAAAATCATGCAATCTCTTAAGAAAATCTTTTAAAAAACTTCAGCCAATTCAAAATAAACAGAAAAGGTACACGCTTAATTTCTAAATATAGTGCTTTTAGTATAGTATTCAGTTATCTTGATTTTAATCGATCATTGTGTCCATGTGTGCTAGTATGGATGTGTCTGAGACTACGTGTGTGTGTGTGCGTGTGTGTAGGTGTGCGTGTGTGTGTGAGAATGAAGGTGTGAAGTTCACGAACGAGCGCGCACGAGCAAGTATGTATGTGAATGGATGAAATATAACTGAGTATGATTTGACCACAGATTACTGAGTGAGTCTGTATTTCTGGGTTTTTAAAGTATCTATACCTTTTTTATTTTCTGTCTCTCGTTTTGCGGAGGGAGTCGTTGAGTTTTGTGGCGATGTCGATTGATCAATGGTCGGGGATGGCCGGATGCAGCTTTAAAATGTTGGGTTATTATGGTTGTGTTGTTGTTGTTTTTTTCGATGGTATTTTATCTCCGGACTGTCAATTACTCTGGGTTTTACTTCCTTGACAGTCATAATTCTGTTGTGTGTTGTGTTTTGTATGTTGTGGGCATGTGGAGTTAGTTTTGCGGTTTTTCACTTTTAGTGAATTTTCTTAAAAAAAATTCACTAATGAGGAGATCCCGACTTTTGAATTTTGAAAAAATTTCTTCAAATGAGCGCTAATTAGGCCCCCCAGAAAACATATCCGGGGTCAGTTTCAATTTTTATATGTTTATATATATATATATATATATTTATATATATATATATATATATATATATATATATATATATATATATATATATATATATATATATATATATATATATATATATATATTATATATATATATATGTATCACACCGATAACTCAAAAAATAATGGGCCGATTTTTATTAAATTTGGTGAAAAAATTCCTTTTGCAAATGGCTTGGATGAGTTCGTTAAGCAGGAAAATCTGCCTAGGTTTTCCCGGAAAATTTTGTATTTTCTTTCGAAAAAAATTTATATCTCCGGAATTAACAAAGTAAGGGCAACCAAATTTGGTACGCTGGTTTATATCCTTATAGGTAAGCTACCTACCAAAATTTAGCTATGTAAGTCAAAAGACAAAAAAGTTATAGGCATTTTAAGAAAAATAAATTGGGGTTTTCCTCAAAACGTCAAACTGGCGATTTAAAATGTCAAAATTGGCAACATTTAGGCAAATAACTTGAATCTAATACGGGCTAGGGAAATAAAATGTCTCAAGAAGAATGTTTTACAAACCCTAAAGTCTTAATTTCAACCGTCATTGTCCTTCATTTTACTAAAATATTTGCAGAAAATTCATTTCAAATAGACCCTTTCTCTGATGCTTGGCAGTAGCCTTAGCTACAGAGTTTATCGTTTAATGGTATATAATGTTTGTCGAATTTTCGTAAAAAATCAATAAAGCTCAATATATCCGTTATTATATAAGATATGAAAAAAAATTGTATATATTAATTATAGGGTGTCTTGAGCTACATCTTAAAATAATATTTCTACAATCACAGGGTGGCCCATAAGTCATTGGTGATACAAATTTCCTTTTTTTTTTTAATCAAACACGCCTTATGTTATTGCATTTTTGCATTTTCCATCGAGATATAATGCATGTTTGTAAGAAAAGAAATTCTAGACGCAGCAAGTGGGTTATGGTAGCGAATTTTGATCAAATGTTTCATATTTGAACAGCTCAATTTGCTATTAACCTATAAGGTTGACCAAGAAACGTGTTTTTTCGGGAACACTTTAAGTTTACTTTTGGAAAATTTTGTACATTTTTACACAATAAAGTTATTTTGATGAAACATGGCACATTGTTTCTAATATATAGATTATACTGGTAACCAAATTTGATGCCTGCTTTCTTAAAAAAACACACATATTTGTTATTAAAAACATTTTTATGAAAATTCACTACCATAACGCACTTGCTGCGTCCAGAATTTTATTAATTGTAGAACGCGGCCACAAATTGTTTAATTTATGATACTCTACACTAATATTAAGATAGTTTTTTGTGTTGTATTTTTCAGTTTGATTATCATGTCGCATAGACATTTTCGCTAACAAGCAAGTTTGCTTCTGTGAAGATGTCTAAGGCTTGTAACTATTAAGATCATTGTTAACTGATTACTTTTGAATGTACGACATGCGCGTTTATTGATTTGGTAATTACTTCTTTGTATTGAATGTTAATTCTATATTTTTATATTGTGTATATTTATATGGTAACCTTTTGTATCTGATTGTAAATGTTTGTAACAACCTATCAATAAACCTTATTATTATTATTATTATTATTATTATTTCATAAGTTAAATATTGTGGATAAGCGGTTAGGCGTAGAATATTGCGCTCGTGTTCTAGTAATATTGAGCCCGTGTTCTAGTAACGCAACATGGAGACAAGTAATATGTGTAAAACATATGGTGTACTGACGGATGGCTGCCTTATTATGCGGACACCTCAGCAAACAGGAGTACAGATCACTTAGATTCGCAAAACAACAATAAATCCTACAGGTACCTCTTCGGGATAAATGAGAACCTGTTTGGTAAGCAGTTTACTCGCACGGAGTTTCAGGCCATTACGTCTTTGGGGATGAAGAAGGTCATAATGTAACAGTAAATAAAAAAAGATAGGGTTAAGATTGAGTTACATCTTAGATGCTTAAAACGCTTGTACAGAGCAAGAAACTTGCCTTAACGGGCGCAGTGGTTCCAGTCAGACGCGGCAGCAAGCTAGACCGCAAATGCCGATTTTGCAATATTAATACATTTCGTCAACAGCATAATTTCCTGACGCCTACATCTGAAATTCGGAAAACCTCGTCCGATTTTCCTGGTTAACGAACTTATCCAATCCACTTACAAAAGAAAGGTACGTGCTAAATTTTATCAAAATCGGCCCATGATTTTTTGAGTTATTGGTGTGATACACACACACACACACACACACACACACACACACATATATATATATATATATATATATATATATATATATATATATATATATATATATATATATATATATATATATATATATATATATATATATTATATAAACATATAAATATTGAAACTGACCTCGGATATGGGTTCTAGATGTCCTTATTCGCGCTCATTTGCAAATTTTTTTTCAAAATTCAAGTCTGGATCTCCCCATTAGTGAATTTTTTCTACGAAAATTCACTAAAATAGTTTTCTAAGCGAATATGCTCCAGAAATAATTTCAGGATTTAAAAAGCAACAGAACGACTTTTTTAACTTAATTCTCTGTTAACCTATGAAATTTAACTTTGTAGCTGGTATCTGTAAGGACAGCACGTGTACCAAAATTCACACCAACTTTATTATTTTGAAAGATACATATTTTAAAATTTGTATTTTACGAGATTTAAAAGCTCTTTGGAAAAGCTGGCTACCGTAATGCAGCTGCCGCGCCCAGACTTTTTAAATTTTAACTTTAAATATAGTTACATAACGGCGAAAATAATTATTTTTTCAACAAGTAGATTTTGTTTAAAACCTAATCCAAATACATATATTGAGACTTCTTCTCTGGTTTCACACATGCGTGTTTTCTCTCTGTAGCTAGTTTCTCTCTTTACAGAAAAGACAACAAACACATGTGAAACCAGGAAGCAGTCTCATCACGGGTATCAAAATGTTTATGGTCGATTAGACCTTAAATAGAAAGAAAAAACTCTGGACGCAGCAAGTGCCTTATGGTAGTGAATTTTTATTAAATGATTCAAATTTAAATAACTCAGTTTTCTATAAACTTAGGAAGTTTAGTTTTGGTATGTGGTAAGGTATTTCCTAGGGCAAGATATGCACGAAACTTTATTAAAATAACTTTGTAATTTTTGGAGAAAAAAAATTTTTCTAAAGAAAATTTAAAATTTAAATAACTCAATTTCATATAAACTGAGAAAGTTGAATTTTGGTACTTAGTAAGGCTTCCCCCGAGGAAATATATATAGTCAATTTCATTAAAACAGCTTTGCTATTTTCGGAGAAAAAAATTCCTTTTTAAAGAAAACTTAAATTTTTTCCGGAAAACCCCGTCCTATTTTCCTATCTAACGAACTCATCCAAACCGTTTATAAAAGAAAGGCACTTGCCGAGTTTCATTGAAATCGGTTAATTATTTTTTGAGTTATCAGACGGATATATATATATATATATATATATATATATATATATATATATATATATATAAATATATATATATATATATATATATATATATATATATATATATATATATATATATATATATATATATATATATATAAACATCTAAAAATTGAAACTGACCCCCGATATGGGTTCTAGGGGTCCTAGTTCGCGCTCATTTGAAAAAATCTCACCATCGATACCTCTCTATTAGTGAATTTTTTGTAATAAAAATTCACTAAAAGATAACGTGCTTTAGGTTGAGGGAACAAAGCTTCTGACCTTTCGGAGCCTCTAAAATATACATATTATCAGTCACAATTAATATCATTTAATTTTAATAGTCCCGACATCGTATTCAGCGCTAATTACTCTATTAATACATGTGAGACACGCAAGAAAACCATAAAATCTATTTTAATATTGATCACAGAACTGTGACATATATACTGATTTGGATAAAAAAGATCAACACCGAACGTCACTCAAAGTATCAAGACTCTCCTGTTAGGCCAGGCAAACTAGGTTTGAATTAGGGAACCATTAACAAGGTTTCGTAACCTGGCAGAAATGTTGTTTAAGGTTTCATTGACGGAAAGTTCCCACCCCTACTGTAGGAGCGTCATCCGTTGGAATTGCAGAAACTACCTCAGTATGCGGTTTAGCGTGTATATCGGTTAAACCGTCAATTTCTTCGCGAAAATACCATTATAAAAAATATATCTCATTAAATTTTACACAAAAAAAGTTTCAACCATTTTTTCCGTAGGATGAATACCGTTCGCGCAAATGCAGCTTTAAGAAAGGAAGTAAGTGGAGCATTCTGCTTTCTGCAATATTGTGACGCTATTTATAAAGAAACTATTAATCGTACGACAAAATATATGAGAACTAAATCTATAGAGCGGAAATCGGGCAAACAGCTACTCCAGGGCGGATATATTATGTGTATCTTTTACTCGTTTCCACACCACACTGGAGGTAGAGTTAAAAGCGCGTTTTTTAAGCGGTTTCCAAAGTAGGCTTAATCCACTGAAGTCTTCCCAATAGTTGTAAACAAACGAAAGCTGTGGCATACGTCGGTAGCGTAACATCATCATCTTCGACAGTTTTTGTAGTTTCAGCATTCATGTAGGCCTGCGCCCATGACAGTGGGAGCACATTGTTGCACACCATAGGCCAACTTCCACGCCACGGCAATTATTTTTACATTCCATTTTGCAGCTACATGGAACAAGTGTTAGAATATATGCTGGAGCTTCTATTGTTGGTACCACTATGTTGCCAACATTTTTCCAGCCCTATTTATTGGGATCGAATAGACAGTTTTTCTACGCATGTAGTTGATGAAACACGCAATACGAGTGCTGAACTGCAGCAGCAGAAGTTGGCGGCAGTTTTTACAACAGCACAGTGTAGTCTGACTTACCAATAAGTTTATTACATACGACGCACCTATAGTTGTTTAGGTTTTGCTCCTCGGTCGACCGGCCTTTGTACAAGGCGAGAATGAGTTGCTCTTCTGCGTTTGCAATGTCTTTATTACTCAATTGAGAGTTGGCGAAGAGTTTCACAATGTCTTGAGCCTTATTACATTTGTTCAACGTCTTGATCGTTTGGGTTTGGCTTTCCGAAGAATGCCCTATTGTAATCGCAACCACCAAGGACGTGACAAAATAATATTTTTTCTTTCGTGTTCTTTAAAAGTGATGGGGTCTGCCATTCGCGACAACTGTAATTTCTTCAGCTTGGGCAGCCCTGTTCTTCTTTTTAAAAACACCCCTTTTTACCCGGAGAAGAAAGAGCGATGAAAACGACTAACAAATCGACATCTTGTTCCATGAATGCGGCTGTCTCTCACTGATTAGCCTTCTCTAAGGCAGTTTACACGATTAATAAATGTATCGTACGCAGTAACAGTTACTCTAATTCCTTCGCCTTGGAGTCCTTCCACTAATTGCGAAATTAACCGCTCTTTGTTGAAGCTGTATTTTGACCAAATACAATTACAGCAGATGTTTGATGCATTATTTCTCATTGGCGCTCGACACTCTTTATGCCCTTACTATTGTTGGAGTAGTCTGTCCTGACTCATCCGTTTCAGACATCTTACAATAGAGGCATATTCCATAGTACTGGAAAAGTGCTCGAGTACAACCCGTCCCCAAGAAAGGAACCAAAGCGCTTCCTAGCAGCTACAGACCTATTTTTCTCCCTTCAATCGTCTCTAAAGTAATTGAAAAGTATATAAACACCTAATTACTAAAATTTATTAAAAAACACAGTCTGATCTACGACAGGCAGTATGGATTCCGTCAGCACAGATCAACTGCCACCCTCCTTTTCTTTGTCACCCTTTCTTGGAACAAGTATATGGAACTACACGGTGAATTACGGACTGCCCAATGCATTTGACCAGGTCTGGCACTGAGTGCTGCTTAATAAATTTCCGGCCTAAGGCCTACCACAAGAAATCTGTACCTGCACAGCAACTTTCCTCTCAAATCGGAGCATTTTTGTTGTCGTGGATGGCCATTCCTCTAAACTGTATCCAATTAATGCAGATGCCCCTCAAGGTTCAGCTTTAGCCCCTACTTTATTTCTTCTCCACATCAATGACCTCCTCTCTAGTACATTCAACCCAGTTCACAGTTACGCAGACGACATCACCCCCCCCCCCAAATATACAATATTCTAAGCCTATCTCTTTAGCCCAATTAGATGAGGATCGCAGACTCATGGAGGTTCTGTCGCTGTGGATCTCCAAAAAATATAAGACTGGGGAAGCAGAAATATTGTACAATTCAACTCCACCAAATCTCAGTCTTGCTTTCTATCTCATAAGAGATACACCAGACCTAGGCCCATCACAATGAATAACCAAGTTATTCAAAGTAATGAGACCTTTTCACTTGTTGGCATTTCTGTGAATCAAAATGTCAATTGGCACCAGCATACCACAATTTCAGAAGCGGCTGCTAAGAAATTAGGTTTCCTCTTCCAGAATCGCAAATACTTTACACCAGCTAATCTCTATATCTTATATACTTCACAAATAAGGCCAAACTCCGAATATTGCTCCCACATCTGGGGTGCCGCTGCCGCTTCTACACTCGCTATCCTGGACTTCATTTAGAAGAGAAATATACGTCTCATCGGTGACCCTACCCTCACCCAAAGGCCGTCATCCTTTGTTCACCGACGTGCCGTTGGTGACCCCCCCCCCTCTCTCTCTCTCTTTCTCTTTTATAGATATCTGCACAATAACTTTCTTTTTTCTCCCACAGGGCTCGTCCGCGGCTTTGCCGCCCTGATAGCACTGCAGCCCCTGGCCTATTGTGCATGGCCTTAGTCTCTTCACCCATTCCAAAATCACTGTGCCTTGAATCAGTCTACACAGCGATTGGTAGGGTGGGGTTTTATAATGCTCTTTCTCGGGTCTAGACTGACCGTAGATCAAATGTCTTTTGCGGTCCAGAGCTTTACACTCGCACAAGATGTGTTGGGCTGACACCTCCCCCTTGCCGCAGAGTCGGCATGCGAGGTCCCTCTCGAACCGCCCCATTTGATGCAGGTGTTTCTTTTATATTTCTGAGCTGTCCTCTGCTAAGATTTAGCAGCTCCACAGCTCTCTTGCTATGCACGGCCAGTGCTCAGAGGAGCTTTCTTCCATAGTTCCTCCACCTGCTGTTCCCAAAAGATCTACCAGAGGAACAGAGCGAATGCAACCTTTTACAGTCCAGGTCACCAGAAATAGAACATCTTGTTATGCCCGCTCTTTTGTCCCGAGGACTTCCAAGTTGTGGAATTCCTTGCCAGCACATGTTTTTCCTTTTCCTTCAAATTTTTTTCTACGAAAATTTCTTAGTATTGGAACAGAGATAGACCAAAAGGAGGCTTATGGAAAACCTACCTCAAAACAGATACTGTACAGAGAAAGAGATAGAAAGAAAGAGGGTTATAGTTGCAACAGCGGGGCAACATCGCCTTTAGACTCTGTTAATGATGAATTGTAATTTTGAATTTTTAAATTAAATTACCTTTGTACTTTCATTATTAAGAATACCATAATGTTTAAGTTCCATATTACCTATAATAGTCTACCTACACAATTCCATAATGTATTGCCTATGGTGTCAACTTATAGCCTATTAACAATAATCAAGAGTGTATAAAAACTATAATAATTGAACGACCTCTATAATAATTATTGTAAATAGACATAAGTTAACAAACAACTGGTATTGTCATTTCCATTCATTTTAATGTATCGCGTCATCGATCAAATAGCAAAGAGGTAGGAGGGTAATATATTTACAGGTAAAGTAAAACAACCCACATGTCTACAAATTGGGTGCCGTATTTGTCGCCGTCACACGATACCTGCAAAGACATTTTCCATCGGATCCGTTATTTCGCCAGAACGCTTGCTTGCATGCCGGTGCATGTTAAGCAAAACACTCCAATATATTATTCCAACACTATATTTTCTTGAGTGATTTATTTTATAGCTACCCATCCCATATTGTTCGCTTGGCTGTATCGATGGAGTTATAAAATCGACTGATGAACTGTAAAATTTACTGAATTAGCAATCGTCGTACGTAAATATTGGAGTCCGTTAAAATTTTGCAAGTTATGGAAATAAATCAATAAGGAAAACTATGCAAGGTTGCTAAATTCAGGACTGTGTAATATTTTTCTATATTAGTTTTGTACTATGTTATCCGACACAAGCTGTTAAAGAGTGAATTTATTATGTACATCGACTTAAGCTGACGCCATCATATTTGATACATAAAAGGGTAACAAAAATTACTTCGTTCAAACCTGGTTCTCAAATGACAAACCTTTATGTGAGATTTAGTGTAATTACTAGAGAATCATCTACTTCAACGCCAGCTGTGGTATTAACCATGGGAGTAGTTGTTTTCGTTCGCTGGTTTTCCTTACACAGCTTCCTTATTGCTGTACTATGTATGCGTGGAAGCTGCTGTGGAAGGCTAGAACCGCCACAAAACCAGAGATGGCCCTTTGCGCTATTCTATACTACATTGTAAGGCAACGCCTGCATTTAGACCGATTTGTTGAAGCTCAGGTGTGGCATACTGAAGAGTCCATGAGAAGGACGAAACTGGTCTATGCCTCCTGCAGTATATTTTAGCGCCAGTCCGGCAGGACTGACGTGATGCCGGCTAGCGAGTGATGTAGTTCAGTGCCCGTCGTGGTATTAGTCAGTTGAGTAGTTCTTTTCGTTCGCTAGTTTTCTTCCGACCGCTTCTATCTTGCTGTACTCTGCATGTGTGGAAGCTGCTGTGGAAGACTAGAACCGTCACAAAACTAGAGACGCTGCTTTGCGCTATTCTTCACTGCACTCTGTATGGCAGTGCCTGTCTTCAGACCGACTTGTTGGAGCGCAGTTGTGGCATACTGAAAAACGCATAAGAAGGAATAAACCGTTCTGTGTCTCCTGCTATACATTTCAGCGCAAGTCCTGGCAGGACTAAAGCTATGGTGGCTAGCGAGTGATGTAATTCAATGCCCAGCGTGGTATTAGGCAGTCGAGTTTTTGTTTTCGCTTGCCGGTTTCCTTTCCATAGCTTCTTTTTTTCCGTACTATGTGCGCGTGGAAGTTGCTGTGGAAGGCGAGATCCATTACAAAACCAGGTATGGCTCTTTGCTCTGATTCCAACTCCAATATATGGCAGGTGTGACATATCAAAGGTTCCATGAGTAGAAGGAAACCAGTCTGAGCCTTCTGCTATATATATATATATATATATATATATATATATATATATATATATATATATATACACTACACCTCTGTGGTGTAGTGAAAGGCGTGTTTGGCTGCTAGACAGAGTGTGCAGGTTCGATACCCGGTGGTGGCAGTTTATGTCACTGGATGTTGTGTGTGGACGGCTGAAAGGCAATCTAAACGGCAGACGTAGAACTGAAACTTTCAGCAAGGTTGAAATGTCATATTAGTCAATACCGGGCTAATATGGCTTCCCGTGGGGCAATCAAATGATTGCCTGTAGTAGCAGCCATTGTACAGGAAGTAATTTGAGTGAAAAATGAATTCAAATCTGAATGAAGCCTCTTTGGAGATATTAGTGTTGGGTTCAATCAGTTTCCAATTTTTATCAGTAATTTCTTTTGTCAATTGTAAAGAGATGTAATTTTAAAAAAACTTTCATTATTGGAAATCTGTCATGTACTTGAGAATGACACTATGAATTCTAGGTCTGACATTCAAAATTTGAGCAGTATTTACAGCTTTGTACTGTTGTTTGATAAGTCTGGTAATGTGGTGGCTGATTCTGTTAGTTGAGGAATAAGACAACAGGAGCTTGTACCATTATAGAAGAAAGTCACTATCCATGATTTCGGATTCAAGTGTCAGGTGTTCCCGATGTATATAGTTCTTTGTGGAATTATGTTTGTTTAAAAAACTGACGTAACAATTTTTATCAAAATTTTAGCTATTTTAGCCTGTGCACTTCATCTGGCTCCAGGCTTTCTGCCCCATACAGTTTATGTTCTTGTGTTATTTTAGTGATGACGCTGAGAATTCACAGTTCGATAAAGTAATCAAGATGTTTGTGTCCCGGTCTGGCCCTAGCGGAGATGCTGAGGACTTACAGCCCGCATAGGCCTCCCGGGAACTATCGTCCCGTCTCTCCTTCCGCCCTTATGCGCCTCCAGTGTTCCCCACTTTGACTGAGAGACTACAGATATTACTTTGAACTTGTCACGACAAACGCCTGCCATCCATTTCTCGGAAACTCGACTTTGGAAAATTTTGAAAATTTGGCAGCTAACTGAAGTGGATAGGGGCAACTCCAGTAAAATATTTTCAAGATGGTCGCACTTCCGGGTATACAGGGTGTTGATGTTAACTTTCTTATTTTAAATCGGGCACCCTATATATTATTGCGTTTTTAGAAACCACGAAAAATTTTAGATAAATTTTATGCATAATGTCCTATACAAGTCCAGCCGTTTTTGACATATTTCAATTTATATGTCAAAAATGACGTTTGCAGGCCTAAACATAACTGTCAATTCCTCTTATATGTAAGCCTTTATCATTTCATTTGATTTGATTTCCTTGTAGAAGGGGATCTACTTTAGTGGCCTCTGATGTTATTTTGATAATAAAAAAAAATACAGGCTGATCAAAAACTCACATTAAAAATTGATGTGAAAAAATTCTGAAAGTCTCTTTTTCAAATGGAAACCCCCGATTTTTATAACTTTATCTTATTCACCATTAAAATATAGTGTAACTTTGTATAAGGTTGTCCATGCCAAAAATATGCATTTTCGAAATATTGGCAATTTAACATATTTATATTGTAAAAATGTTATACGGTTTTAAGTTTTGTTGTTAGTTTATTGTTAAAATAAAACTATCCAGAACTACAGAAACATCACGCCCTGTATAACCGGAAGTGCCGCCATCTTGAAAATATTTTAGCCGAGTTGCCCCTATCGACATAAGTAAGCTGACAAATTGTCAAAATTTTCCAAAATCTAGTTTCGGAGAAATCAATCGCGGGCGTTCATCGTGGGACATCCTGTATAATGACGTATATGACAAGCCTTGCTTTAGTATGCGCCATTTGTATTCACTCGAACCCTTACCAGCGTACAGCGTACGCCTTTTCAGACCAACGTTGAAGTATTCACCGGGTGGTCCATCAAAATAAAATACAAGTGTATTTGAATATAAATTGTCTGTGACTCCTGTCGTTAATTTTCGGATAACTGGTATAATAACACCGTGCGATAATAACATGTAAGACAAGCTTTCCAATGAAACAAACAGCTATATACATTTGTAAGTGTAGGTGGAACCCGTGGTTTTATTGGAAAAACAAACATATTTTGTACAATGACTGAATATTTTAATGAAAATAACTATAAGTTACTTTAATAAATATCTTGTTCCAAGACGCATATAGTAAACTTTTATTGAGCTTTCTGGGTTTTGTATTACTATGATGATATTTTTATTACATAGATCTAGAATTTAGTAGCATGTTTTTTTACGTTCTAGAATAACTAGGAACATCTCTACGAAACACAGTATACCACACGTTGGCAGCATAATACTACCATCGTTCATATTACTAGAGACATAGCGGCTTTTAATTGAGAAGAATTTGCACTTTTTTTAATAATTTTATTACAAAATTAACTGCGTATTCTTTAGATAAATGAACAACACTTTTGGGACGCAGCAAGTGCGTTGTGGTAGCGAATTTTCATTAAATGCTTCAAATTTATGTAACACAATTTTCTATAAACCCAGAAAGTTAAGTTTCAGTATGTTGTAAGGTATTTGCGAGGGCAACATACCGACCACATTTCATCAAAATAACTTTGTTATTTTTTGAGATACAATTTTTTTTTTGACAAATAATTTTTTTTTGAAAGACTGGTCCGATAGGACTGGCTAACAAACTCATCCACGCCATTAGTAAAAGAAAGATTATTGCCCAGTTTCATCAAAATCGGTTAATAACATTTTTGAGTTATCGTGTGAATACATATATATATATATATATATATATATATATATATATATATATATATATATATATATATATATATATATATATATATAATATGTATATATAAACATAAACATATAAAAATTCAAACGGATTTTGCTTTCGGGTTCTATGGGCCCAAATTCGCGCTCATTTGAAAAAATTTCTCACCATCGATGCCTCTCTAATAGCGAAGTTTTTTAAATAAAAATTCGCTAATAAAATCTGGACGCAGCAAGTGCGTTATGGAAGTGAAACTATTTCTATTTGTAATTAATTTTCTGAAAATATTTTAGTAAAATGAAGGACAATGACGGTTGAAACTGAAACTTAAGGATTTGTGAAACATTCTTCTTGCGAAATTTTTAAATCGCGACTTTGACGTTTTGAGGAAAACCCCTTTTTTTTCAAATGCCTATAATTTTTTTATGTTTTAACATACAAACCTAAATTTTTGTACCTGGTCCACCATTTAAATTGTAAACACGCGTGCCAACTTTAGTTGCAACTTATTCATTACTTCCGGCGATAGAAAGATTTTTCGAAAGAAAACACAAGATGTTCCTTGCTAACAAAATTATCCAAGCTTCTTACAAAGGCAGGGCACCTACTATAATTAATCAAAATCGGACAATTATTTTTTGAGTTATCAGTGTGATAGATACATACATACATACATACATACATATATATATATATATATATATATATATATATATATATATATATATATATATATATATATATATATATATATATATATATGGTATCCAGCGCCACAAAGTATTTTAGGAAATTTCAGAGAACTCAATATTAACGGAGGTGTCTAAACATATTTTTTAGTTTTTTTTAGATAATTTTTCTATTACTGATTTGCTTTTTTTCCAAATTTTTACATGTAGAAGTGCCCTTGTAGATTAATGTTTCAAATATGATGAAAATACTCCAGTGTCAAAGGGTCTAACCTGTCCTTAACCTTCAATATATGGTCCCCAACTTCTTTGTTTTCACTAGATAATGAATTTAGGGAGCCCCATGTTAAAGAGCATGAAAAATTATTCAACAAAGTATCTTGTTGCTATATGATCAATTGAAACAATTCTGAAGAAAACTTTTTCATGCTGCGCTAAACTGATTTGTACGATTTGCAAAGAATGCTTTGAAAACAAAAGCTTGAAGTTGCCTTAGCAACTTTTGACAGATAATGTTCATGTGAATTATTCTGCTGTGATCATTTGGGTGTGATAAGTATCGTGATTAAAACTGATAATTATAATCAATATTCGAATGCTAAGCTGCCCGACATGCATTATTGTTATGGCATCGCTGCCGGAAATGCATCAAGAGCAAGAAGTTTGTACCTAGATGCGTTTCCAAATAGAAGGATTCCACGATCGCAGTTCTTCCGTACTACCAGCGATTAGGTGAGTTTGGCTCTTTTAAGACCAGGCGGTTTGATGTTGGTCGCGAACGAAAGACTCGAACTCCTGGGGCTGAAGTTCGTGTTTTGGCTGCGGTAGATAATAATCCTGATATAAGCGTCAGGTTACTTTCATCGTGGGAAAATATTCCCAAAAGCTCAATCCATGAAATCTTGTACGAACAACCCCTACATCCATTCCAGTATCAACAAGTCCGAGACCTACTCCTTGCAGATCGGCTGCCACGGCATAATTTTTGCAAGACAATTATGACTCTCCAGGAAGGCAACAGAAATTTAATCAATTCAAATATTTTCCCAGATGAAGCTGGATTCGGGATGATTGTATAATAAATCTCCATAATAAATATAGTCACAAAATTATTTTTGTGACGGGAATCGTCATATAGTGGTGAAACGTGGGTTCCAGAATGCAAATGCATGGGCCGGCACCGTGGGAGATCATTTAATTGGGCCACATTTCTTTCCACAAAGGCTTGATGGTGAGGTCTACTTACACTGTTTACAAAGCGATCTGCCCGTTTTGTTGGAAAACATTCCTATTGGAGTGTATCCGACGTGCAATGTGGCTACTGGATGACGGTGCACCTCCTCATTACAGTTTAGCGGTGAGGGATGAAATTACATTTTCCCTAAGAGGTGGGTAGGGCGCGGTTGATTCATAGATTGGGCTGCCAGATCGCCCGACTTGAACCCAACCACCTTTTTTCTTTAGGGCTATGTTAAGTCACTGGTATACAGAGCACCTGTAAATAACGCAGAAGAGCTAACGCAACGAATTTTGACAGTTTCGCAAAAATAAGAGCAAAGGAGGGCATTTTAATCAGGCTTCGTAACAACTTTCTAAGAATAAATTTATGTGTCGAAAAATTGAAGGACAACATTTCGAGAACTTATTGTAAGAGTATGGACGAAATGTACATTTAACACGTTATGCACTTTGTAGTGTATATCAAAAATATTACTTAATAATGTAGTTAGTGGATAAATGTTGTATTGAGTTGAGATTTTGAAAATCATTTTAAAGGAGGGTTAAAGAATAAAAATGTTTGAAGTCGTTTTTATCAGAATCGGTCCATTTTATCGTATCGGAACATGAGATACTTTTTTGAATAATGTTTGATGCTACTTAACAAGGTCCTGTTTAAATTCATAAGTTGGTGAAAACGAAAAAGTTGTGAGCCATCGAAGGTTGACGTCAGGTTAGGTCCTGGAGTATTTGCGTCATATTTAAAACATAAATCTACAAGGGCGCTAGTAATACATGTGGAAGATTTGACGAAACATCAAAACGCAAATAAAAAATTAATCTGGGAAAAACCTTTTTACACCTGTATCGCCGTTACCATCGCATTTTTTGAAAACTTGTTATAGGACTTTTGGCTTTGCGGAACTTCCGGATATACGGGAAGTAGCTATTAACTTCGTTTTTTCAAACATATTGTTATAGTTTTTATTACATTTTTGGATAGACATTAAACAATAAGTGTGACTTTGTGTAGCATTCCCTACAGCTATCTTTGACATTTGTGAAAATATTACGATTTTCTTGGACAATTAACTGAGACTGATATCTTACTTCAAACGTATGCTGTCGGCTGAGTTATGAGTTTGGCTGCCACGAATTCTAAATATCAGTAGACAACGTTTAACTCCGTGAGGTGATTGGAGAATAATTTATCATTATTATACAGGGTGTATTTCTTTGGGTTACAAAATAGCTAACCTTCAAGTGGTATGAGTTGTATTTTTCAAATGGAACATCCTATTTTTGTGGATTATTCAGGTACATCACTAAATTCTGCATTGACGTAGTATGTGTTTCCTTATAGCTATAGTTAATAGTTTTCGAGTTATAGTAGTTATAAGACTTGGCTCAAATACCTAAGAATTAAAAATATTTATAGTTTCGGTAAGGTGACGTTTATATGTCATCTCATAATAAATATCAGTTGTTCCATTCTCTCTGTGCCTTCTGTATCTGGCAGAATCCAGTTTTTATAAGCGAAAGTAAAACAAACCACTATAACTCGAAAACTATCGATTATAGCTTTAGAGAAACCCATACTACGTCGATGCAGAATTGGATAATCTACCTGACCAATCTATAAAAAACAGGCTGTTCTATTTGAAAAAAGAGCAACTTATGCCACTTCAAAGTTAGGTATGTTGTAACCCAAAAAATAACCCTCTGCAATGATGATAAATCCTTTTTTAACTGTTTCAAATCTTTGAATGTCGTCTATTGATATTTCGAATTTAAGGCAGCAAAACTAAAAACTCAGCCTCCAGCGTACGTTTGACATAACATATAAATCTCAACTAAAAGAAAATGTCGTAATATTTTTACAAACATCAAAGATAGCTATAGAGAATGCTACACAAAGTCACACTTATTTTCTAATACCTATCCAAACGTGTAATAAAAAAAAAATAACATACCCTTTGAAATAACAAAGTTGATAGCTACTTCCGGAAGTTCCACAAAGCTAACTATATTTTCGCAATGTAGCCTAGATAAGGAGAAGAAAATTTTGTTAAAAGTTTTTTCGGCTAGCTCTTAGGCCAAATGCTACATAGAAAAATTACACACTATTGGGACACCTACATATAGACACACACACACACACACACACACAAATATATATATATATATATATATATATATATATATATATATATATATATATATATATATATATATATATATATATATATATATATATATATATATATATATATATATTAACTATAACAGGATTTATAACACGGCATTTCTGTACTATACAAGGAGAAGGGTTAAGGGCAAAGCCGCAAGGAGACAACCGCATACACGTGTTTCAAGCTTATTAGCCATCATCAGTACGGTATTTCCGGATGTTCACTGCAGGTGATTTCTTTCCTCCATGGCTTTTTTGGTTGTTTCCCTCGGATTGATGGTCTTCCAAATGTTTCTGCAATTGTGCACTGGTTGCCTGTTTTGACTCCATGTATTTTTGCATCTTCATCCAGAGCGTTACCACCTTTACCTGGCTACACCGTACTGATGATGGCTAATAAGCTTGAAACACGTGTATGCCGTTGTATCCTTGCGGCCTTGCCCATAACCCTTATCCTTGTATAGTACAGAAATGCCGTGTTATAAATCTTCTTATAGTTAATATAACTTCCTGGGCTCCGGATGCTCACGCAGTTGATTTCTTTGCCTCCGTGGCTTTTTTGGTTGTTTTCCTCGGATTGAGTGTCTTCCAAATGTTGCTGCAATTGTGCACTGGTTGCCTGTTGTGACTTCGTGTATTTTTGCATCTTCATCCAGAGTGTTCCCATCTTCACCTGGCTATACCGTACTGATAATGGCTAATAAGCTTAAAACACGTGTATGCGGTTGTCTTCTTGCGGCTTTGCCCTTAACCCTTCTCCTTATATAGTACAGAAATGCCGTGTTTTAAATCCTGTTATAGTTAATATAACTTCCTGGGCTCCAGATGCTTACGCAGGTGATTTCTTTGCCTCCGTGGCTTTTTTGATTGTTTCCCTCGGATTCAGGGTCTTCCAAAAGTTGCTGCAATTGTGCACTGGCTGCCTGTTGTGACTCTTTGCATCTTCATCAAGAGCGTTCCCATCTTCACCTAGTTATACCGCACTGATGATGGCTAATAAGCTTGAAACACGTGTATGCGGTTGTCTTCTTTCGGCTTTGCCCTTAACCCTTCTTCTTATATATATATATATATATATATATATATATATATATATATATATATATATATATATATATATATATATATATATATATATAAATTGAAACTAACACCGGATATGTGTCTTGTTCTCACTCGTCGAAGAAATTTTTTCAACTACAAAGGTTTTGTTAAGAAAATTCACTAAAAATATGTGAAAATTTCAGAAAACACCATTCCTGTTTGTGAGTAGAAGTGTTTTACATATATGTTATGTTTTATATGAGAAGTAAACTCGTCCTCACTAAAATTCGCTACCATAACACATTTTCTGCGTCAAGGCTACTTTGGTAAATACATTTAATTTTGCCTTTCGTCTCAAGACTTAGGTTTCCTCTATAATGTGCTTCCCCTGTCGTCTAGAATATAAATCTTTTGTCGTTACCTGAACGATTTAAAATTCAAATTTCTTCCCGTGTTGTCGAGTTGTATCAAAAATTAATTGAAATCCGAGTAAGACAAGTTAGAAAATCTGTACAGCCAGTATAAACTTACATACCTTTATTACAATATATTGCTTATACATATTTATGACCGGGCGCATTTCAAACTTTTTAAAGTAGAGATTTCTCGAGTCTGGATAAAAGTTCGAGACATAAACCTTTATAGACCTATCAGAAAACACTAGGGGAAACAGGAGACGAAGAGGGCTTACGGTGATTCTGTCTCTATAAATTTGCACTGTTCACCATAGACTCAATCGCAGTAAGCCTGTGAAAATAGGACAAGAGCATAAATGTCTTGCAATGTTTACACAGAAATAAGGAAGGTTTTTGTAACTTGACAAGATGGAACATTTTATAAGAGTGTCCTACAGGCTGCTATACTAATGAATTAATTTTGTCCGTAATGTAGTTATGAAGAAGCCTTTGTAAATAGGTGATAATTATTAAAATTTTGGAGTTTTTGCTTTCTTTGAGAAATTTTAAAGGGATCAATCTTTGCAGCTATGCCTTGCTAATAAAGTCACCAATAATATGTCTTTAGCTTTCGTTTCTTATCTAGTGTCATTTAAACTTCCAATTAATTTTATTGGGTCAATTTGCTGTACATTTCTACTCAGGAATCTAAATACACAACAAAGAAGCACACGAGATGATAATGTTCGCTAAGGTAACTTAGTGGGCTTATTAATCTTCAGTAAATAGTAAAATTTCGGGCCGCAGCAAGTGCGTTATCGTAGTGAGTTTTCATAAAAATATTTTTGATAGCAAATATGTGTGTTTTTTTTTAAGAAAGCAGGCATTAAAGTTGATTACCAGTATAACCTATATAGTAAAAACAATGTGCCATGTTTCATCAAAATAACTTTATTGTTTGAAAATCTACAAAAATTTCCGAAAGTAAACTTAAAGTGTTCCGAAAAAACTCGTTTCTTGGTCAACTTTATGGGTTAATAGCAAATTGAGCTATTCAAATATGAAGCATTTGTTCAAAATTCGCTACCATAACGCACTTACTGCGTCCAGAATTTCTCTTCTTACAAACATGGATTACATTTCTATGGAAAATGCAAAAATGCAATAACATAAGGCGTGTTTGATTAAAAAAAAAAGGAAATTTGTATCACCAACGACTTATGGACCTGCCTGTGATTGTAGAAATAATTTTTTAAGATGTAGCTCAAGACACCCTATAATTAATATTTTCTTTTATATCTTGTATAATAACGGATATATTGAGCTTTATTGATTTTTTTACGAAAAGTGGTGATAACAACCCTTATATTTTAAATAGGGAACATGAGTCGAGTGTTAAATCATTTGAAAGCTCTTTCTTTTCTGAATTCAGCACACTAATTTTTTGGAAGTTTTATCAACTAGTTTAAAAATTATTCACAGTTGAAAATGCAAAAACGCATTTCACTCATTCCGATAAGAAATGTGCTGATAGTCAATATTTTGTTGGTTTGTAAACAAAAAATTGACTATTAAAACATTTCTTATCGGAATAAGAAAAATGCAGTTTGTTATTTCAGTTTATCGGTCGGTTAGATACTTGACAGTACTACCTAAAATTAATTTCACAATGGTGTATTCTGTAGAAGAAAGAGTTGAAATAATTACTATTGACAAACCGTACCGCAAATTTGTTTAATGAACGACCTCCGAACAGACATGTTAACAGAAAATACATTTTGGAGTTAGTTGCAAAGTTTCGACCAAGTGGTTCAGTAGCCAACAAAATACGGGATCCTAAACGTGAATTTCCGGTTAGAAATGAGGCTACTGAGATTGAAGTTTTAGGACAAATTGCTGCAGACCCCACTTTGAACACGAGAAAATTGGCCACTGTTTCAAACATCAAAAGAAGAACTATTCAGCAAATACTAAAGCATCATAAATTTCACCCGTATAAAATTCATCTTGTACAACAAATGAATGAAGATGATTTTGATCGGCGGCTGGAGTTTTGTGAAGTTATGACTGCACGAATAGCTGATAATGGGAACTGTCTATTCAATATCTGTTTTTCAGACGAGTGTACGTTTCTATTAAACTTTACAGTAAATCGTCATAATTGTCGTTATTGGGCAGATAATAATTCAAGAAATTTTCACGAAGTCCACACTCAAACTCCACAGAAATTGAATGTCTGGACTGGCATTTTTGGAGACCGTTTAATCGGACCAATTTTTCTTGATTGCAATTTGAGTGGCGAAACGTGCATGAAGTTACTAGAAGATATCGTTTACCCTCTACTAATTGACATTGTTGAAAATGATGATCGCTATCAAGAAAATCAATTAGTGTTTCAACAAGATGGAGCTCCTCCGCATTTTTCACAACGTGTTAGGGAGTTTTTGAACATAGAGTTTCCAGGACAATGGATTGGGCGTAGAGGTGCTATTGAGTGGCCTCCTAGATCACCGGATTTAACTCCTTTAGACTTATTCCTATGGGGCCATTTAAAGAGTGGAATTTACGCAACAGAACCGGAGTTTCTGGAAGAATTACGACGACGCATTGTTGAAGAATTCAGTCTAATAACTCCACAAATTCTCCAGAATGTCAGAGCTCGTTTTGAACAAAATTTGTACTTTTGTACAAATTGATGGTCAACAATTTGAACACTTGCTTAACTGAATAAACATTTTTGAACGTTTGGTTTTGTTTTTCAGTTTTTTTAACGAAAAATTGACTAATAAGTGCATTTCTTATCACAATGAATGAAATACGTTCTTGCAACTCCAACTGTGAATAATTTTAAACGAGTTAATAAAACTTCCAAAAAAATTTGTGTGCTGAAATGAGAAAAGAAAGAGCTTTCAAATGATGTAACACTCGACTCCCGCACCCTATTTAAAATATAAAGGTTGTTATCACCACCCTTAAGGGGTTGATGTGAAAAAGTTGAGTTTTATGTCAAAACATGTCCCCTCAATATTAAAATTGACATGTTTCAGCGTTTCTTAAAAAAAATTCTCTGTACGCAAATCGGTCTGTTTCATTTTCAATGCGCCACCCTCTATGTGGTGCAAACATGAAACCAATTGAAGTAAGTCGTAAACGATTAACGATATTTTTTTTCTTAGCAACATGCACTATAGTTCGATGGAAAATGCAACATGGCAGTAATATAAAAGCTGTTCTATAAACAAAATACAAAGGCTTATGGGGCAGCTGTGATTATCAAGATAATTTGTGTGTATAATAACGGATATATTAGCGTAGAAATGCGCCAGCTTGTATACACTGTGTCAAAAAAATTGAAAGTGACCATTATTAAGGGAAATTCAAAAACGGGTCGATTTTTATTTTTAAAAACTAACTTTTTGCTATAAGAATCATACCACTATCGTTATACCTCTTCAAGGGGTAGCTACCCTTACGGGATTTTTAAATTGGATGGTGGGTAGTGCCATAAATATTTTTAAGGTTAACCCAATTCCCTATTTAGCAACACCAATTTTTTTGTAGGAATAAAATAAAGCGAGTAATAACATTTTTATTATGAGAAACACCTATTGCACTCGATTGCACCACGCCTGCCAATCCATCCGCTGGGAAATTGTTAATCCAGGTACTGTCTAACGTTAGCGTCATAATGCGCGGGGGCGCCGTCTTGTTGATGATACCAAAAGTTATGATTTACCATATCAGCACTGTGCCAGAGCTGTACTTTATAAGGATGAAGCTTTCCAGGTTTTAATACTTTATGTGCCGTCTGAAATTAATGGAATGCAATTGACTCGGCCAATTTGCAGAACATTACTGTGGGGAATCTCTTTCACTGCCAATAAGACGTTTAATTTCACTTCTTCACTTATATACCGACGACCTGTTTTTGGTAAATCTTTCACGCTAGACGTGAAACAGAATACACACCTCTGTCTGAGTTCGGATCCTGTCACCACAACCAATCATCATTAGAACTTCATTTCTTTTTTAATTTAATTTAGTAATTAATTTGAAAACGCAAAACCTGAAAATTATCCATTTTCATTTTGTACGACAACCCAAACGTAAATTTACTATTATCTGTAGATTGTATCGCAAAAAATTATCAAGCTTACGCTTGATTCTTTTTATGCAGTAGCCGCTCGTGCCTTAATGCATTGGGGGTGCGCAAGAAGAAAAAGAGCGGGACGCAGCAAGTGCGTTATGGTAGTAAATTTTTATTAAATGCTTCAAATTTTAATAACTCCAGTTTCTACGAACTTAGATTGTTGAATTTTGGTGTATAGTAGTGTCTTACCCAGGGCAACACACTTACCAAATTTAATCAAAATAACTTTGTAATTTTCGGAGAAAAAATTTTTTGAAAAGAAAACTCAAAATTTTAATAACTCAATTTTCTAAAAATGTAGAACGTGGAATTTTTGTGTGTGGTAAGGTCTTTTACAAGGCAACATATCCACCAAATTTCATTAAAATACCTTTGTAATTTTTGGAGAAAAATTTTTTTTTGAAACAAAAGTCAAAATTTTCCCGGAAAACGTTATCCGATTTTCCTGACCAACGAACTCATCCAAGTCATTAATAAAAGAAAGACACTTGCCGAGTTTCATCGAAATCAGTTGCTTATTTTTTGAGGTATCGGTTGGATACATACATACATACATATATATATATATATATATATATATATATATATATATATATATATATATATATATATATATATATATATATATATATATATATATATACAGGCTGTTTCAAAAAACATGCACCATCGCTCGTGGGGCAATTCCTTACTAAAAAATAAGAAAAAAAGTTCCTGTGCACATGGGCCCGGAAACGCATAGTTTCCAATATACGGGGAGTTGAATTTTAATTTTTTTAAATTTTTTATAAATAATTTCATAACCACTGGATTAATTTTAATGAAACTTGGAATTTGAAAGTGTATTATGAAAGTGCATATTTTCAAGTGAAAATCTGCTTACAACTGCGTCAGTGGCGTGCGTACGGGGTAACTGTAAAAATTCATTTGGGGAAAAAATATGTGCGCCACTGTCTTTTTCCAATTTTGATACATCAGTTATGAAGCTTATTACATAAGCCACAAAAGCTGCCTCTTGGTATTTTTTCGTTCAGGGTATCCCTTAGGAGATATGATTAATTTTATGAAAAGGGGCAAAGTACCGATTCGTTGGAGTAATGAAAACAGTAATCGTAAAGTGCCATGAAACTATAATTTTTGACAGTTCTCTAAATTCTACAATTTTGAAGTGCTTTGTAGGCGTCAAAAGAGTTTTCGTGCTATTCTTCAAATTTTGATACGGTGCAGTATTTTCGTTTTTAGTTATTTGTTGATACTGAGCTGCTCATTAATATTATTTCCTCCTCTCAAGATGGTTTTCATTAAGTACACTTCAGCGGATTTGACTCATATGTTGTTAATTTATGGACAAACAAATCAAAATGCTAGACAAGCTGTGCGAGTTTATCAGGAAACTTATCCGCAAAGAAGAATTCCTGAGAAAAATATTTTCCCACGTATTGTAAGACATTTGAGAGAAACTGGTTCTTTAAAACCTTTAAAAGCTGACTCTGGACGCAGAAGATACCGCCGAACTGTACGAGTTGAAGAGGCAATATTAAATAGAGTTGAACGTGATCCTAGTACAAGTACGAGAATTATTGCCACCGAACTGGGTAATATTTCGGCATCATCAGTTCACAGAACTCTGAAGGATCAAAGTTTATATCCCTATCATTTTACACATGTCCCGGAACTTCTACCTAGAGACTTTCAACCAAGGGTAATGTTTTGTCAGTGGTTCTTAAACAAACTTAGGCACGACCAACATTTTTCTAAACGTGTGCTATTTACTGATGAGGCGTCATTTACGCGAAAAGGTATCGTAAATTTTCACAATTTACATACATGGGCCGATGAAAACCCACACTCTCTAAGAGTTGCAAATTCGCAGTATCAATTTTCCATCAATATTTGGGCTGCTATTATTGAAAATCACATAATTGGTCCTGTTGTTCTACCGAATCGTCTTGACCATGAATCATATTTAAACTTTTTACAAAATGATTTGCCGTTGTTACTACCGCTTTTTATGAGAAATGGTACAATGTGGTTCCAGCATGATGGTGCGCCCGCACATTTTGCAGCAGTTGTAAGAACATATTTAGCCAACACATACGGTCACCGATGGATTGGTCGTGGAGGTCCGGTGTCATGGCCACCTTGATCTCCGGACCTGAATCCTCTCGATTTTTATTTGTGGGGTCATTTAAAAGAAATAGTGTATAAAACACCCGTAAATACACGAGAAGAATTGTTGGGAAGAATAGAATATGCATTTGACAGCATTAGAGAAGATCAAAATATTTGCAGAAGAGTAAGAAGATCTTTGCGCAGAAGGTTAAATAATTGTAACGACGCTAATGGTGGTCACTTTCAACATTTTCTTTAGCTTTGTTATTAAAGTCAATTGAGTAATGTACAAAAAACAAGAGTTTGGAAAAATCATGGTGTCTTTACGATTACTTTTTTCATTTTTTATTTTTATTTTTTATTTATCATTTTTTATCAATGTTTGTAATATTCATTTCAATGTTTATCACCAATAAGTTTTACGTAGGTTAGTTATTTGCACGTTTATTGCTGTAATGTTTACTCCATGTTTTGTTTTTCATATTCTTATGGTTGCAGTAAACATATATTATTATTATTATTATTATTATTATTATTATTATTATTATTATTATTATTATTATTATTATTATTATTATTATTATTATTATTATTATTATTATTATTATTATTATTATTATTATTATTATTATTATTATTATTATTATTATTATTATTATTATTATTATTATTATTATTATTATTATTATTATTATTATTACGCCGACTAATCGGTACTTTGCCCCTTTTTATAAAATTAATCATATCTCCTAGGGGATACCCTGAACGAAAAAATACCAAGAGGTAGCTTTTGTGGCTTATGTAATAAGCTTCATAACTGATGTATCAAAATTGGAAAAAGACAGTGGCGCACATATTTTTCCCCAAATGAATTTTTTCAGTTACCCCGTACGCACGCCACTGACGCAGTTGTAAGTAGATTTTCACTTGAAAATATACACTTTCATAATACACTTTCCAAGTTCCAAGTTTCATTAAAATCAATCCAGTGGTTTTGAAATTATTTATAAAAAATTTTAAAAAAATAATTAAAATTCAACTCCCTGTATATTGGAAACTATGCGTTTCCGGGCCCATGTGCACAGTAACTTTTTTTCTTATTTTTTAGTAAGGAATATATATATATATATATATATATATATATATATATATATATATATATATATATATATATATATATATATATATATATATATATAGTAGTATGCAGTCTCTCCATCGAATTTTTTTAAATAAAAATTCACTAAAAATCAAGGGCTCGCCTATTTTTATCCCGAAAATGTATTATAAAGAAACCTACTTACTAAACTTATTAACTACTTACCAAGAACCTCGGTGGTTTAGGGGTAAGAACGTGTGCCACTAAACCGAAGGGTACTGGGTTCGATCCCAGGATACTCCTTTCACTTTTTCAGTACAAACACCCCTTAGGAGGGGGCGTAAAGTCGTCGGTCCCGTGTCCATGCGATGTTGGGCACGTTAAAGATCCCTACCCTCCTTACAGAAAGGCAGGGGTTCGGCAAAATTTCCAGGATAGTGAGGTGAAACTGCTCCCTGGCGTCGGTGATTGGCCATAGTCGCGGAAATAGGCCGACGTTTAAGAAACAAAACACACACACAAGTACTTACCAAGTTTTAATCTAGTTAGTTATACGTTATAGTAGTTAAAAAGTCCCTTAAAAAGTTAACCTTTAAATTTAAAATATCCACTGAATTAATCACAGTATCACAATAATTTTTTCCACTTATTAAGCAACCCGAAGTAGTAACCATTATAATAATAATAATTGTCTTGTTAGAACATGTAAACAACAACGAAATGATCTAATTAAAAATGAATCCGACGCGAAGACGAAAATTGAAAATGACTACGTAGTAGGTACACATGCTTTGCCGAACGTTCAGTACAAACTGGAAGTGTGTAATTTTATAGCGCACAACAGATTACTTATTCGGTCGTTTTCGACGAAGATCATCCAGATTCGGCGATCATTTCGCACTCAACTATTGCATTTCGTGAGAGCGCAGAAAAATACACACCGCCGCCCGCCTGCTTTATATGGATATGGATGTATATAACGTCTGCAACGATTAACACTATATTTATTCTGATTCTGTATTCTGTATTAATGGCTGCCGACTCCCTGCGATCCTCGAGATACTAATTTTGTTTGTTGAATGCAAGAGGTAAAAAAGTAAAAAAAAAATACTGTTTTTTCCACGGCAGGCGGCAGTGCGCTCGCACTGGCGCACTTATTGAGGAGCCGCCCTTGTTTTTATGACACATGTCACACAACCGATAATTGTCGGTTCTTTTCGTACACGAAGCCCAACATTTTGAGCATTGTTTACAGACTTTACAATATTGAAGTATCATACCATAAGCATCATATTAGTGTCGTAAGACTGGACTATGTATCTTCTTACAGGCTTCACTTGTGTTAAGTGTTACTGATAATTAAACTGTTATTACTCACTTTATTTTATTCCTACAAAAGACAAATTGATGCTGCTGAATATAGAATTGGATTAGCTTTAAAAACAAGTATTACACTACCCACCATCCAATTTCAAAACTTCGAAGGGGTAACTATCTTTGAAGATGTGTAACGATAGGGGTGGGATTTTTGTATCAAAAGTTAGTTTTTGACAATAAAAATCTATCAGTTTTTTAATTTTTCTTAATAATGACCACTTTCAATTTTATTGAATTTATGCGTTACTTTATAGATACAATTTATACAGGCTGTCCCACGTAAGGCGTGCATTAGAAGTTTTCAAATTAATATTGGGATTTGTAATCTGAAAATTTGCAGTTCCATGTATCATCATCTGCTCATTATAACTAAAATATTTTGGTGACTGTCTCACTTCCGGTTGTACCGGCAGTTGCCAACAACTTTCTTAATTTTAATATAACACCCTATATATTATTGCACTTTCGGAATGAGCATGCAATTCTGAGCAAAATAATATGGCCTTTGCCTATACTGGTGTCAGCCGTTCTCAAGATATTCTATTTTCTATTGTTTTTCCGTCATAAAGTTGTAAATCTTTGAAATGGAAATTTTCAGTCATCAAGAATACCATGATACTGAAACTTAGCACAACTATAGTCCTAATGGTCGGAATTCTTCTCATTGCAAAAAAAACGAAATAGATACAGGGTGTTGCTTAACGAAGTTCAAATATCGATAATTTCAAACACGAAAAAGTTTTTTTTCCAAATGGAACATCCTATATATTTTCATCACATACCATTTGGAATGATATTTTGCTTCGATCTGTATCAGCATTCCCTATACCTATCTCGGGTAATTCCCGAGTTATGATGGGAAATATGTGAATTTTCTATAATCCGAGATAATACTCTTTTATTTTCTTTGTATTGATAATAATAATAATAATAATAATAATAATAATAATAATAATAATAATAATAATAATAATAATAATAATAATAATAATAATAATAATAATAATAATAATAATAATAATAATAATAATTATTATTATTATTATTATTATTATTATTATCATCACAATAGTAATCATAAGAATGATAATAATAATAACTCGTAACTATATGACGGTATCAGGGGATGTTAATAGGTACAACTAGTAAGCTTTGGGTATAGGGCAAAGTGAATCCAGAATTATTCATGTAGGTGTTCCATTCATATCCTGAACGAGAAGAATTAAAACCTGTATTAAGTTTTATTATATTGATGTCGCTGTTTAGATTAATTGAATAACTCTGAAGAAGTATTTTTTCAATTTCATATTTTCATTTCTCGGTGTTCGAATACGTTTTCACCTCATACCCTTTAAAAAGAAGACATTCCGATTCGACTTGCACTGTTTTAGAAAATTATACATTCTCTACTCAATTCAACATAGTGAGGGATGTTTATGAATCGCCCTGAAACTTAATTACTCAAAATGAAAACAAGTTATAGAACCATCTATCAGTACGAAAATATATCAGTGAGTTTTAATACAGAAAATAATCAACGAAACAGTGATAGAATTAATTTTAAAAATGCGTATGAGTTTTAATACAAAATAAGCTCTATATGACCACCATTGACTTCAAGACACTTCAATAATCTTCTTTGCAATCCAGAATTAGTGGCCCTTCGGATCATTTATGGAGAGAGATCATTAAAAGCTTGTCGCACTTTAGCCTCCAGTTTTTCTCGGGAGGTTATTTGGCTGGAATAAACTTCATTTTTAATGTGACCCCATAAGAAGAAGTCAGGTGGAGTCAGTTCTTGTGACCTGGCAGGCCAAAGCCATGGACCGCCGGGTCCTATCCAACGATCCTCAAACATTATTGTCAACTCCTGGTGTACAGCTGCCGTAGAATGTGCTGGAGCGCCATCTAACTGGTACCAGAATTCTGCATCAGGCAAACCAGTCAAGATACCAGCAACAACTTCACGAAGTATTCTACGATAATTTTCTGAGGACAACATTTCCTCGTAGATATGGAAAAAAACTCTTCCATTTCCAACAACAGCGGAAAAATTGAAACTGAATTCATACTGGAAATGCGCTTCATGCATAAAGTGAGGATTTTCATCTGCCCATAAAATCCTATCTAAGATATCTGGGTCTTCCTGGATCCGTACCATCAACCATTCACAACATTTCTAATGTGGTCACCTCCCATAATCCATGTACTGTCCTTTGGGCATATGCATGCCATCCATACTTAGAAATAATTCTTTGAATTGATGTTCGAGTTAGGCTTAAATCTTCTACTGCCTGCCTGATGGAAGCATGTGGATAGGCCGTGAAATAACCCAGCACATTGATTTCATTTGTTTCATTACCGGTAATGTTACTGGAAAGATTTCTATTAAAATTACCATTACAGTTATTCCGAAAATTTGACTCGATTCTTGATAACTTTGTCCTATTCATAGGTGACAAATATGGAAATCTCTCATTGAACAAGCGGCACGTTCTACTCACGATTCTCCTGCATTCTCCGTGAATGTAAAATAAATTTAGAATGTTGTCAGCAGAATATTCTTCAACAATATTTTCCAATGTGTAGCTCACAACACTTTCAAAGAAGTAGATCACTCTATTGCGATGACAACTAACGAGACTAATGATACATCTCTTTGACATAAGTTTTCATATTATGTCCAAAGCCTAGTCTCCGACTAGGTAGATTCCCAATTTTGTAGTATATTTCTGTTTTATTCACATTCCTTCTTATAACTCAGAAATAATTCAAGATAGGTATAGGGAATGCTAATACAGATCGAATAACTTTTTCGTGTTCGAAATCATCGATATCTGATCTTCGTTAAACAACACCCTGTATTATTTTTGTAATGTTTCTCGCAATTAGAAGAATTCTGACCACTAGGACTATAGTTGTGCCAAGTTTCAGAACCATTACATACTTGATGCCTGAATTGCCATTTCAAAGATTTGCAACTTTATGACGCAAAAACAATAGAAAATCGAATATCTTGAGAACGGCTGACGCCAGTATGGACAAGTGGCATATCATTTTCCTCAGAATTGCATGCCCATTCCGAATGTGCAATAATATATAGGGTATTTCATTAAAATTAAGAAAGTTGTTGGCAACTTCCGGTACAACCGGAAGAGAGACAGTCACCAAAATATTTTAGTTATAATGAGCGGATGATGATACATGCAGCTGCAAATTTTTAGATTCCAAATCCAAGTAGTAGTTTGAAAACTTCTAATGCACGCCTTACGTGGGACAGCCTGTATATTAACAGACCCCGGATATGGGTTGTGGAGGCCTAGTTCTCGCTGATTCGAAGCGTTTCTTCAAAATTCAAAAGTTACGATCTCCTCATTAGCGATTTTTTGCTACGAAAATCCACTACAACCTAAAAGAGCAAAAGATAAAGGAGATACCTGTCATAAATCCTAGTTAAACCTTTCGGCTGCAATTCAAACAAGCAGAATTTAGAGGATTGGGTGAAGTTGTGGTCTCTAAACATGCATCAACACTTTATGGCTGACTGTCTACTTTAAATGGAGGGGATTCGCAAATTCCCTGCGGTTTTAGAGTTAGAGCAAACATAATCCTGATCCTTGTTATAGCTCAAGATGGCAGGACATCGCAGTCGCTTCATAACGAGACGCCACCATGTCGCATCTTAATTCGTTGCCGCCGTCCCAGCTACGTTTTCTCATTTCTGTTTTCGTACATTCGTCCTTTAAAACGTCCTGCTAAAGAGATGAGGCCAA
Organism: Tillus elongatus; assembly: GCA_964006375.1. Classification (NCBI taxonomy): domain Eukaryota; kingdom Metazoa; phylum Arthropoda; class Insecta; order Coleoptera; family Cleridae; genus Tillus; species Tillus elongatus. The sequence continues at coordinate 66,154,359 of OZ023264.1, forward strand.
CATATCTCTAACAAACCCAGTCTGATATTTTATTTTAAGTCTTTCCAAAGTTCTTTTGGTTTACTGAATTGCATATTTTTAGCTTTGACTCTAGAGGAACCTAAATGATTATAAAATTAAAATAATTTCCCGAATCATAAAATTAGTGCTCTTACAAATTTAAAGGTCACCTGTTTTTTTTTTAGTGGATTTTCACTAAAAACTTTACCAATAGACGGGTGGTGATACACATGATATAATGACTTACAAGAGATATAAGAGATAAGATATTGCGCATATACCCCGCCCTCTCATATGACGTCACGTGGTGAGTAACGTTATAGAAGCCCAATTACACATTTAAAACAAAGTCATTCGCAATCAAAAAGTTTCTATACGTCAGTTTAATTGGATTGAAGTTACATTCCACTTCGTCGCCTATATTGCCTTTTTCAGATAATATTGAACGCAGCACTAAATTTATTCTTTTTCATTTTTATATTACATATATGTATATATACACACAAGACAAGTATAATAATTAAGGGGAGATTGTTACTAATAATAACACTGATAATACCAATAATAAGGTAGATACCCAAAAGGATTTTCAGAGACCACTGAGTCGAAATACATGAATTTTTCTTGAAATATTAGGGCAGAAAATTAAAACACTTTTGAACTTAGTTTCCGCTAATGAATAAATAAGTTTTAAGGCATATACATATTTAATACTTACAATACATTGGGTAACGGCATCTAACAACTATGAGACTCACCTGAAAGAAAGCAAAGAAAACGTATATAAGTATTTTAGCTACATCTAAAGTAGTAAATGTAAATGTAGTAAAAGTAGAACCAATTTCTTTGAGACTAGCATATTAGGCCGTTAGCACAATTTTTATAATTTTTTTATTCAGCTCAAAATATTCCAGTAAACTTTTGGTTAGCTTGTCATGGGACCTCTCTGTTTTCCAGGTAGCATCTAGCAGCCTGTGTCACGAAAATTTGCTATTAAATTTCTTAGTGAGGAAGACTCATAAATTCTTTTGAGTTTTTTGAGGTACCAAGTTTTCGGCGTGATAAAAAAAATATTATAGGGATCATCGCTGGTAGTAGGTTTGTGTGTACAAAATGCCAAATTGAAATATGCATGCAATAATAAAGGGTTTCACCAAGGTTTTCCCGAGAAATGCTGAGAATTTCGAGAAAACCCAAAACATATTGAGTTTGCTTGCGAGGGGAACGCTATTTTTAACTATAACAGAATTTGTTCAACCAATAGCAGGGTTGGCTTTTCCCCCCATAGTTTGAATAGAGGCTTCTTTTCATTCTCTATTCAAAGCTGCATTTAAAAATCTTCGTATATATTTTTCAAGATTTACGTTTATAAACTTCAAAATTAAAGTGATTTATAAAAAGAACTTACTAAGTGAAGATTGGAGCCTGTGATGAACACGGATAAGCACACTTGGAGGACCCAAATCACCACAACACATTTAAAAAAACCTGACGATCGCTTCACTGACCAAGTTAGGGTCATCAGAGGATGAATAATTATAAATAATATGCATGGGTAGATTTGAAACAGATCACGAAAGTGAAAGTGACTATTTTCCTAAAGTGTAGTTTCGTTACCTGGATGATATTTTCACGGTGTTTAACAAAAACATTTGCAGAATAGAATATTTTATTGCCAAATTAAACAATAAATTTGAATCTACAAAATTTAACCACAAATTAGAAATTAACAATAAATTACTCTAATTATCAAAAATAACAAATAAAGACAATTTAGAATTCGATGACTATAGAAAGGAAACCACCAGTCTAAGCTACATTCCGAATGACTCACATCATACGTACGCACAAAATGGCAAGTCTGAATTTTTTATTAAACAGTTTAATTAACTTTCCTGTAAGTAAAAGTAGATATACCAAAGAATTCAGGTATATGAAAAACGTGGCCGAATATAACCGAAACATTGGCTGCCTAGTGGGGTAATTAATTAATAAACAGAAAACAAAGAAAATGTTTAGCCGAATCAACGTATTTTAGAAGAGAGAAAGCAGAAAAAACTTGGCTTGCTTACTATTTTAACCTCGAATCACGAGGGGTCTAAATAACATTTTAAAAAAGCCAATTCGCAACTGAAATTTTCGACAAAAAATACTTTAAAAAACTTGCTAGGTAACCCAAAAGACAAAGGTAGTACGACCAAAATGTCAGGAATTTATTCAATAAGTTGTAAAGATTGTGATCTGAAATACGTCGGACAAATAAAGTGACCTATTGGAATTAGATTCAAAGAACATTTTGCCCAATTAAGATACGGTGCTATAGATATATCTTCCGTTGCTCCACATATTTGGGATAATAATCACCACCTTAATGAGGGGAATCTAAAATTAATTAAAAATGTTAGACAACCAGGACAGCTAAACGCCTTCGAAAGTATATATATATATATATATATATATATATATATATATATATATATATATATAGTTAATAAAATGTGATATTGCCTAGTCGTCTCGCCTCGATATCTCACTGTTGCAATATTATACGCTACCGTAAATAGTCAAGTCAGCAGTAGTGTATCAAACGTTACGCACTCGTTTTGTGGCCCACACTTAAACCAGTGTTACTCGAATGCACCACCAAAAAAGCTGCACATGACGGCATATGAAGCCAAAATTCGCTTTTTCGGGGATATCTCACTGATTTCTTGAAATATCGATATATCGATATATAGTTCAGCAATTATTAATCTTCTGATGACGCTTAATTGGTTAGTGAAACTATTGTCAGGTTTTTAAATGTGTTGTGGTGATTTGGGTTCTACAAGTGATCAGCGCTCATCACAGGTTACGATCTTCACCTACTGAGAGTAACAATAATCCCCAACTTTTTCTACAAAACGAGTTAGTCCTCAATGATGATCAGGCTGAGGATCGTGGTTTCTTGTTTTAAAAAGAAGAAAAATTTAAGTGCACCACATAAAGAAATAATCCTTTTAAGAGAAAGTAAATATCTTAAGCCGTAGGTTTTACAGCTAGGGCAAAATGTTGTTAAAGCAAATCATTGAGGGTAGCAATGGACAAATAATAAAATAAACAAGACGATAAACAAACTTTAACACCAGGCGCAACTTGCACGATCCCAAATTTGTAAACAGCATTTCGAGGTTACGAAACGTCCCTAACAAATTATTCGTTTTAGTCGTCGAAGTGGAAAAGAAAAGATTTGCGGGAGAAGGCAAAGCCTCCGCATGTCTGATAGAATTGTATTACAGTGGAGACTTTGTCTGAGTCTGAGTTTTATTTAGTGAAGAGTGGCATCAAATATCTGTTCAAATTAAAGACAGCACAATCGGGTTAGATTAATGGCTTTATGATAGGAGTGGAGGAATAATAGCTCCAGTTTCAATTACCGAAAAGACCATCCATGTTGAGGACTATGGCTCTGAGATATTCGAGAGGGTTGGAGCAGTGGCGGTTGTCAATTAGAAGTTGTGGTGCTTCGAAACAAAAATACAAAGATAAATAAAAGAAAATGACTTATAAACTGGTTCTCGATAAAACTTCTTTTTAAGTAGACGAGGAACACTCTGCTTCCTGAACGTTTTACAGTAAAAATCAAATTACATTTGTAATAAAGCTGCTGATCTACTACGTACGTTTACTTATACACATAAACATCACAACAAACTTGTTAAATCATAATAGATTCGTCTTTAGATTATTATTACTCGTCATGGGTTTCTTGTACTAGTCAGCTCTTTAAGTTTAATTTTTTTAACCACACTGGCAAGCTCCCACTACAGAAAAGTTGCATTTTATCAGCATAAACTACAGCAAATGAATAATTTCCTACTATTTTTTTTAAATTTTATTACACAACGGAACCTTCTCGTCGTGTCATGAATCCCAGTTTTCGGCAGTTTTTAGTGCGTTTCAGATTCCGCATTTCCAACAATTGGACAAGGTTTTCCCAAAAGGGCTTTGCTTTAGCCTTCTTCCTTTATTTTTAAAGTAGAAGTATTCGAAGTCATTGTATCTTAGATTTTTTCCTCCTATCCTTTAGAAGATATTTCCTTCGTGTTTTGTCGGCTTATCTTTTTTTTTACTCCCTCAGGGCTCGTCCTCGTCTTTGCCGCCCCCATAGCATTGCAGACTTTGGATTATTGTGTATGGCCTTAACCTTTCTACTCCACTCATTCCAAAATCACTGTGCCTAGACTAGTCTGCACAGCGATTGGTAGGGTGAAGTTTTATGTTGCTCTGTCTCCGGTCTGACCGTAGATCAGTTGTATTTTGCGGTCCAGAGCTTTACACTCGCACAAGATGTGCTCTGAGCTCTCCTCTGCTGAGATTTACCAGGTCCACAGCTCTCTTTGATCAGGGTTCGTCAATTACTGACTTCCCATGTCTGAGCCCTGGACAGTCTGCCCAGTACACCTCGTGTTCCTTTCTGACCCAGAACTTGATCACTCCCTGGCAGTGCTCTTTGTCACGCGCAGAACCGGTTCTGGTACCATAAATGGTTCTGCTGGCCCTCTCTTCGCGAGACTGTCATCTTCTGCATTGCCTTGGACCCCCGAGTGACCCGGCACCCAGATGAGGGTGACCTCCTTCTGCCCAGCTAGGTCGCTTGTCCCGTCTCTGCCTGGAGTTTAGTTGTGGGCTACTTAGGGTCTTAAGGGCTGCCTGGCTGTCTGTGGCTATGAGTATCCCGCTTGTTGGTGTAGCCCCTCCTCTTGTTCTCGCGCACACAGTGCAGGATCACGTACAATTCGGCCTGAAAGACCATTGCATGGGCTCCGAGGGACATACTATGACTTACCCTCGGTCCTTCCGAATAAACACCTGCCCCCGTCTCACGCCCCCCACCGGATCCTTCCGTGAACCAGACGAGCGCGTCTCGTGGTAAGCCCGGCGTCTACTCCCGCCATGCATCGCGGTCGAGGATTTCCACTGTAAAATTATTTTTCCTGCAGATTTGCCGGCTCGCGAAGTCTGACCTTATTTCAAGCATGGGCTCCTTCACGACCTCCCGAATTTTACAGTGGCCGCTGAAGCCTGGGTTGATCTTCAGTCTACCATTGCAGGCTATTCTGTATAGTCCTAGCCTGACAACCCCCATGATAACTAAGTCTAGGGGGGAGGGGAGGGGCAGATCCAACAGCACCTCCATGGCGGCTGTGGGGTTGAAGTCATAGCCCCTGTGATGCCTAGACAAGCTATCTTTTGGATCTTGCCTAGTTTTTGCCTGGCACTGGATTGTGTCACCTTAAGCCACCAGACCAGTTCCAGGTACGTTAGCGATGGTCCGACAACCCTTGTGTACAGCCGGTGGGCCACACTTGGTCTTAGTCCCCACGTTTATCCATATAGCCGCCTAGTGACGGCTAGGGTCATAACTGCCTTACGCAGTATTTTTTCAACGTGACCATTCCAGGTTAGCTTAGAGTTTTGACATTTCTGTCATGCGCAATTACATATTTTCGTATTCTTTTTCGTCTGACTTAGAAAAATTCTCCCTTTTTGTATCAAACAATAAGACACTGTACTATATGTATAGGAACGTTCGATCTCTTTTTATATTACCTTGCTTTTTACCAAGGGCTCTCTTGTCCATTTTCCTTAAAGCCTGCTTATTCTATTATTGTATTCAGAGAATATACATCGTGGCAAAATGCTGTTATTCATTAATAATAATAATTAAAAAAAAATGATGGTGGTGGTGGTGGAAAACAGGTTGTATGGCCTTGACTTTACTGTCATTAGCCACACTTCTTTTTTGAAATTACTTTTTCGTTTAAAGGCTATAGTTATAAATACCTTTTTTTACCCTAATTATTTTGCTTAAATAACGTAATACAATCCTTACACATAAATACACACGCATATACAGGTAATTTAAATTCGAGCCTCACCATTGTGATCTTGTAAATCGTAAGAGATACGAGGATGGTAAAATTAGAGCAAAGTTGCGCGTTTATATGGTGATCAATTACATAAAAGAAAATTTGAGGTGTAATTTTTTGTTTTTTAAATAATCTAAAAAAGCATAAAATTTCAATTATTTTTTTTATTCAAGCGAATACCTAAAGAATTAGACCTTTTCAACTTATGGCATTGTTAAGAGACTCTTTATGGGCAATCTAAATCTTTTATCATATTTTCCAAGGTGTTTTTAATGTAAGAGTTACAATATTTAACTTTGATTTTTTTAAGCGCGCCATATTGGATTTTTGCATTTTAAAAAGGTCTGGACGCAGCAAGTGCATTATTGCAGTGAAATTTCATAAAAATGTTTTTAATGGCAAATATGTGTTTTTTTTTTAAGAAAGCAGTCATCAAATTTGGTTACCAGTATAAACTATATAGTAAAAACAATGCGCCATGTTTTATCAAAATAACTTTATTGTTTGAAAACGTACAAAAATTTTCGAAAAGAAACTTGAAGTGTTCCGGAAAAAAAAACCGTTTCTTGGTCTACCTTATAGGTAATAGCAAACTGAGCTTTTGAAATATGAAGCATTTAATCAAAATTGACCACCGTAACGCATTTACTGCGTCCCTTATTTCTTTTCTGACAAACATGCATTATATTTCGATGGAAAATGCAAAAAGTCAATAACATAAGACGTGTTCGACTAAAAAAAAAAAGAAAAATTGTATCACCAACGACTTATGGGCCAGCATGTGATTGTAGAAATAACGTTTTAACGTTTTGAGGAAAACCCCAATTGATTTTTTTTAAATGCCTGTATTTTTTTTGTCTTTTGACCTATAGAGCTAAATTTTGGTACGCAATTTAACTATAGCGATATGAACCCGTTTACCAAATTAGGTTGTCCTTGCTTTGTTATTTAATAAGATATAGTTTTTTTTTAATAAAACACAAAATTTTTCGGAAAAACCTCGGCCGATGCTTCTGGCTAACGAACTTGTTGAAGCCACTTGCAGGAGGAATTTATTCACCAGATTTAGTCAAAATCGGCCCATTATTTTTTGAGTTATCGGTGTGATACACACACACACACACACACACACACACACACACACACAAATATATATATATATATATATATATATATATATATATATATATATATATATATATATATATATATATATATATATATATATATATATATATATATATATATATATATATATATATATATATATATATATATATATATATATATATATATATATATATATATATATATATATATATATATATATATATAAACCTATAAAAATCGAAACTGACCCTTGATATGTGTTCTATGGGGCCTAATTAACGCTCATTTGAAGAAATTTTTTCAAAATTCAAAAGTCGAGATCTCCTCATTAGTGAATGTTTAAAAGAAAATTCACTAAAAACTCGTTTCTCTGATTACAATGATATAGCTATGATACGGTCACATCTTACCTGCTATCAAAATTTCGAAAAATTCCGTGGAGAAATACCCAAGGACTTTTCAAATGTCTTAAGACACTCCAAATACCAGAAAGCCTTTACGTCCAGATAGAGAAAATAGTCGTCCTTGCTACAACCACAATAGTAAAAAGTTATTAACACAAAGACGGCATAGGGAAATCAAGCATCAGCCAACTAGGACTAGATTTATTGCCTGAAATGGGCACATCTGGTCTCAACACCAGTTTATTCCGAGCAAGAGGACATAATACTATTAATAGTAATGAATATTATGTACACTTCGAATGAACCAAAAAATTTCAAATATGAAAAAGGATGCGCCAAATGATCTATAGGATAAAAGAACAGCTAATCGTTGATTTTGTGGTATGCAGTCTGGCTTGCAATGGACGAAAAATCTCGTTACTGGGTTAAAAAAGGTGTTCGATTCAGTCTTGTACGAATTGCTTATAAGTGGGCTTAACACCGACAAATATATCCTGAGATCCTAGAATACGGAGAGTCTACCTGGAAAACAAAAATTAAGCTACGGATAAAAACGGGCGATTACATCTCAACTTACACGAAAACAATTAAAATAGTTACTTTTATAGCGACAGGCTAGTCCACTGTGGTTCTGCTTGCAATGAATCCACTATCAATTTATCTAAGGCCCACCAGATAAGGCTTCAGTGGAAAAAATCAATGGCACAGGGCAAATAAAACTAAATAATCTGCTCTATATGGATAGCCTTACTTTTGGTCTCTACAAAGAACCACGTTAATGGATGTAAAAGTGTCATAAATCCAAGTGGTACCCAAAAGAAGCCGAATTATTTTTTTTTTAAATTTATTTATACACTTTTTAAACAAAGAACCTCCAATACCCTTAAAAGGACTCTCCACTGTCAGTAGTATAATTGTCTATTTTTCAAGAACATTTTTGAAATTCGTCCTCTGTGATACCCGGCAGTGCCTCCGACCTCTTCTATTCACCGGCAACGTCGGCAAAACGTATTCCTTTCATGTCTCTTCATTTGGGAAAATTTTAAAAGTCAGCGAGCAAGGTTGCGGAAATAGGGAGGTGACGCAGAGAGGTCATTTGGTCAAAAATTCATGCACAGACAGGGCTGTGTGAACAAGCTCGTTATCGTGGTGAAAAAACCATTCGCCCGATTGCCACAGGTCAGGCCTTTACCGCCGCAAACTGTTTCGCAATATTTTATAAACTACAAGGTGGAAGGCCTGGTTCACTGCCTGACACTGCGGAGCAAACTCTGAACGGACCACTCCTCTCAAATCGCAAAACCAAATCAGCATTATTTTGACGCTTGAATTCACTTGAAGAACTTTTTGGGGGCGAGGCGAACCTGGGATCTTTCACTGGCTTGATAGTTACTTTATTCCAGGGTCGTAACCATGGCATCGTGATGAAATTGGAAACAAAATGGAACTCTTCCTTCAAAGCACAGGATGCCTTCCACGCGATCTTGCTTTTCTTCAGCAATCGGCAGTCGAAGCACGAATTTGGCAGCCACTCTTTTCATTCCCAAACCTCCTGTTGGAATTCGCAGAACTGAACTCCAAGTCTCTCCAGAGAGCTCCAGGACTTTGTCAATGGTCAATCTTCGAGGATGGTTTCGTGAATGTTTCCAACCATATCATCGATTCTAGTTATGCAAGGACGACCAGAGCAGGGTTTGTCATCAGTTGACATTTCACTCTTTTGAAACGGTAAAACCACTCAAACACTTGAGTTTCTCATCATCCTTGTTTTCGCATCATCCTTGTAGGTCGTTTTTAAGACCTCAAGAGTGTCTGTGCCAGTTTTTTCGAGCAAGAAGCAAAACTTTATGACAGCGCGCTGTTCACAGGATCAGCCATTATAAAAACGTGGAGCACACAACACAACACTCACTAAAAAATTTGCGACGACGATTGGCTTATTTACTGGGAATGGTAGCTTTATACTCTCCTAGCGGCAGACGTGGCACATTGTTTTTTAAATTGTTTGGACCACTTTTTCCGCAAGTTTTTAGTTTTTTTTGTATTTCTTCATATTTGCAAGATTTTTGTAGCAATTCACTACCATTGCTCACTTTCTGCGCTTAGCAAAGAGTTTTGTTTTATTAACGCTGTTGCTTAAAGTAAAAGCTGATACTAATTTAACACTCGCACATTGTTTTTTTTTTCTTAAGACCAATATCCTAGATTTCACACAGCTCGCGAGCCGCTACTGAGCCATGCTTGAGTAAGGAGTTAGGGAGTTCTCCTAGGCGCTCTAACTGGAGTTACTGGTTGCCATCCAGTCAGTGCTGTTCCTCTTCTCAAGACAATGTTCGGGCATTTTATTGCGATGTTCCCAACACGCCTGGATTAAATAAATCAATCTCTGCTACATTGCGCTTATTTTGTTTTGTTTTTTGTTCTCTGGATTTCCCATCTAACCACAGATTCGGAAGAGGTACCAATTAAGGGCGCTATTTTCTACAACTGAACGTATATTGAATTAAATTTATATTCGCCTAATAAAAAAACATTTCAGAATCCTCCAGCCAAATATTTTCAACCTACTTTTTAACACGTTGTAAATAATATGTTTCTTATGTAAAACCAATGTAAAACAAAATTCTAGACGCAGCAAGTGCGTTATGGTAGCGAATTTTCATTTTCATTCATATATATCCGCCATGGAAAAATATTCGACTATAATATTTAACAGATTTCTTTAAAACGCCAATATACTGACTTTCCAAAAAATCCCAACATCCAGTAAGAGTCGACCAATTACAATGATATTTTCCATTCTACTTTTTTTGTCTCTGATAAGACATCATAACAATATGGATGAAACATTTTGACAGGTGTACACTTTTTAAAATATGTTTTTCCCAAAAATTGTCTCTTTGAATTTGAGTTTCCTTTAGCTTGAAGCAATATTTCGTAGCGATAGGTGCTCAGTTAACTAGGTCATTAAGTCGTTATGCCTGGCGCCGTTTACGGAACAATTACAATCATTTAAATAAATCCTAAAGAGGGCGTATTGTTGGTATGGGGGAAGCCGATTTTTCAATCAGACAAATTACCGATCGCATAGGATGTAGTGTGTCAACTGTGTTAGAGTCTTGATCCAGGTGGCTAACAGGGAATGCATAACCGTCGTCATTAATCCAGACCACCTGGGGCAACTTCATCACGGGAAAATCCTCATTTGAGGATTGCATCATTACAAGACAGAGTTGTTGGAAGCTTTCCAAAAAATAATATCGATGGCAACGATATATCGCAGAATAAGCACTTTTGGGCTTCGTTCGTATAGACCATTTTTACGCCTCCCACTTGACACCACGACATCGTGTTACTCGGCTTGAATGGTATAACGGCAGATCAAATTGGTATGGTGGATGGAACCATGTTGTATTCTCTGACAAATCCCGATTATGTACTTAGGTCCACGATGGTACGCGATTACGTGTAGAACGCAGCAGAAATTTATAATTTGCTGTGGAACGCAATACCGACCTTTCACGGGGGGTGACGGTATTGAGTACGATAACATACGGTGGCAGGTTATCTCTTGTATACATTGACAGATATTTGAATCCAAATGATTACGCACGAAACGTACTGCAGCTTGTTGCACTGCCATACTTATGATGGTCACATCGCAAGGGGTAGGACAAGGTTCTTACAAGACAATAACGTGAACTTGCTTTCATGGCCTTCGCCTTCTCCAGACTTGTTACCAATCGAACATGTGCGGGACATGATTAGCGATCTACTGGGTGATCTACCACAACGACCAAATAACCCAGTTGACCTTCGTCACCGAATTCAGAAGGCCCGGGATGACACGCTCCAGGATACCATACATCTTCTAATTTCAAGCATGCCTCGAAAAGTTATCGAATGCATAAGAAACCACCGCGGACCCATTCAGTTGTAAATGTGTTATTTTTTGATATTTAAGTGTGAAAATCTATTATTTTTTAAGTTTGATTGAACACACATTATGTATAAATTGAACAACTCTTCCTGGGTGTTCGGATTTTTTTAAAAGTCAGTATAATATGTCTGGTCATGTCAGTCCCCTACGTCATCATTAAAAAAGTCTGGACGCAGCAAGTGCGTTATGGAAGTGAATTTTCTTAAAATGTTTTTAATAGAAAATATGTCTCTTTAAAGCAAGCAGGAATCAATTGGGTCATCGGTATAATCTATATAGTAGGAACAATGTACCATATTTTACGAACATAACTGTTTTGAAAATCTATAAAAAAATTTCGAAAATTAACTTAAAACATTTCCGAGAAAACTCGTTTCTTAGCTGACGAACCTTAGGTTAATAGCAAATTGCGTTATTGAATTTGGAAGCGTTTAATGAAAATTCGCTACTAAAACGCACTTACTGTGTCTAGTTTTTTTTTTTACAAACATGCATCATATTTCGATGAAAAATGCAATAAGAAATGTTACAAAAAATTGTAGGTATCACCAACGACTCATGGGCCATCCTATGGTTGTCAAAATAATTTTATAAGATGCAGCTCAAAACACCCTATAGGTAACGTATACAATTTTTTCTCGTATCTTGCATAATAACAATTATATTGAGCTTTACTGTAGAAATGCGTCACACTGTATATATGTAAACAGAAAGTAAACCCGCATATGGATTCTAGGGGGCTTAGTTTTCGCTCATTTGAAGAAATCTTTTTAGAATTCAAAAGCCGCTGTCTCCTCATTAACGAATTTTTTCTACTAAAATTAGCGAAAAATTATAGTAAAAATTATAGACCATTATACTATAAATTTAACTAAAACTACTTCCAAAGCATCAGAGAAAGTGTCTATTTGAACTGAATTTTCTGGAAATATTTTATTAAAATGAAAACCAATAATGGTTTAAGCTGAAACTTAAGGGTTTGCAGAACACTCTTTACAAAATCCGTATTTATTTCAGGTTCTTTGCCTAAATTTACCAATTTTCACGTTTAAAATCGCGACGTTTGGAGGAAAACCCAATTTTTTTTAAACGTGTCTAACTTTTTTTTCTTAAAACTTACAGACCTAAATTTTGGTCAATTATTCACCCTTTCTATATATATATATATATATATATATATATATATATATATATATATATATATATATATATATATATATATATATATATATATATATATATAATTGAAAATGACCCTCGAGATGGGTTCAGAGGGACTAGTTCGCGCTCATTTGAAGAAAGTTTTAGTAAATTCAATAGTCGGGGTCTCCTCTTTAGTGATTTTTTTTAAAGAAAATTCCCTAAAACAAGCTATTGTGATGCCACAGGAAAAGTCTACGACTGTATAAATATGGAACTGTTTCACTAAGTTAGGGCAAGAATAAGCAACCAGATATGCTATTCAAATTGAATTAAGTCTTACAATTTTCATCTCCTCTTTATCAAATTATTTTTTATACAAAAACTCGCTAAAAAATTAATCGGAATTACAACAATCAGATTATATAACTGTAAAGATAAATAAGACTACAAAACAAATTATAAAAAGCGAACTCACTAACCAGGATTAGAACGCGTCCTCTGGGAATCGATTATTACGATCACTGTACACCTAGCCGACTGAGCTACGCACTATATGCATTTACCAGCAGGAATATCATATTGTTCAAGGTTTTACAATTTACATAAATTATTTTTGATTTACAATGGATTTTTTGGTTATAGTTCAAGAAAATCTAAAAAAAATAACGACTTAGATACATACCTAGGAGCTTGTTAGTCATTTCTTATAACATTTTTCACTCACATTCTGATCAATAAATTTTTACATTTTTATCGTCCTTGAATCAGATTTAATTAATTAAAAAGTAATTTAACTCTAACCTTTTTGTCTTTTGAGATAGAAATTTGTATTTTGGTACTAGGATACCATGACAGAAACTAGCGTACCTAATTTGGTTGCCCCCACTTTATTATTTCCAGAGATATAATTTTTGTTCGACAGAAAACAAAAAAAATTCCAGAAAACCTGGGTAGATTTTCTTGACCAACGAAATTGTCCAAGCCACTTGCCAAAGGAAGGTATTTGCCAAATTTGATCAAAATCGGACCATTATTTTTTGAGTTATCGGTGAGATACATACATACATACATATATATATATATATATATATATATATATATATATATATATATATATATATATATATATATATATATATATATATATATATATATATATATATTAAAACATATAAAAACTGAAACTGACCCTGGATATGGGTTTTAGCGGGCCTAGTTCGCGGTCATTTGAAGAAATTTTTTCAAAATTCAAAAGTCGGGATCTCCTCATTAGTGAATTTTTTTTAAAGAAAATTCACTAATAGCGCATCGAAAATTTCTTACTACATCACACAAATTCAATTGTGTAATAAAATGTGGATTTGGTATGTACTCTGTACTTTTGTTCATACAAGTCGCATTCTTCACACTACTTGAAGATTTAATTCTATATTAAAATATTTCCAACGCAAAGTCAACCAAAATAAATTAGATTTTTAACGTAATTCTCATAATGCAATTACAGAAGTATGTTTGCCTTGCAGCGCTTTACTCTCATGACTATGCTTTCTATTAATGCAGTAATGCAGAACAATCCACTGTGGAATTTCAACTTTCATGCACTTTTTAAATTCATCGTGTGTCTCTTTAACAAAGCTCCTAAGGCTGTATGCTTTTATATGAACTTATATCATGTTTTTGTTACACACGATATCATAAAATTATGTAGGATGTTTCATTTAATAAATTTGACCCATAATATTTGAAGAAGGTTTGAGTGGCAGCTATATCATAACAGATAATAATGCACAGCTATTCATAAATGCCCTAAGTGTACCTTATCGCATAAAAATTGTGACATTTTCTGAAATCCCGATGTTCGTTTTAAATATTTTACAAGTTTAAAACGTATAATGACATAATACTCAAAAACAATATGTAAATTTTAAGATACTGGTTCAATTTTTTAAAATACGACAGCAAATTTTGAATATGGGAAAGCTTAATACAATGGTAGTTTAAAAAACAAATGTAAAATTAAAAGATAGCATTAAAATATATCAGTCAATTTAAAGAAAAAGTCTGAACGCAGCAAGTGCTTTATGATGGCGACTTTTCATACAAATGATCTACATTATTTTAAGAAAAATATAATTGGTATAAGCATTTAAATTGCTCTCGATAATCCTACAGTTTAGCTCTTGTTATCGGCTAGATTCTTGCGCGTACGAATTTCCGTGTGCAAGTCTATGCTGTATCTTCAGATTCCTTATCTTTACGGATTTAATAAGGTATTAGAATACGTATTATGATTAAATGGCCCTTAAATATACAGTGTGGAACAGTGTGGGATTAGGTGGGTCACGCCTCAGATGTTGACTCACGCTAGAAAACATTTTTACACAGCATAATGATTATGCTGTGATTTTTATTTACGATTAGGATGCTACCAAGACATTCAAGACATGCATTTTGAACAACTCGTACACTAAGATTGATATAATTTTTAATATTTTCTCATTGTTAATAATGAAAGGCGATTAGTTATTATTTTTTAGTGTATTGTAGCGAAGCTAACTCCGCCATGGACGGTTCCAAGCCCGGCTGAGAAAAGAGGAGGGATGTAATGCCGTAACCCTACCTAGTCATGTCTTAGGAGGGCCGATAATGCTTCCCTTAACCGGCCGGAATTGGGAGGGGAGACCTCTATAAAAAACACATCGCAAGGTCGTTGGCGGGTTGGTACTGAAGCGATGGTGCTTTTGGCCTATATGGCCGGGCATTGGCAGTTTGGTAATTCTGCCCCTAACGTAATCCTCCCCAGGGAGACCGGGCGACCTTCCTGTGTATAAATTCCTCTCCATGGGATGCTGGGCTCTTCCATGGAGGTTAACCACAATTTTCCCCAGCTGCTCATGGGATCTGAACATGGACACGACAGACACAGACCCCAACGAGATGGATAATTATACTCTCGATCTCCAGGCAACTGGAGAACCCATGGAGGTAGAAATGGGGGTTGTCCCCTCTCTTACCGCCAAACCGATGGAGGGAGGACGGGGGTCATCTTCTCCCTATCCTCCAAATCTCTGTTCTCCAAAGGGGAGCGGGAGCTCCTAAAGTCTCCCGTGCGCCGCACGGAGGAGCGAAGGAAAAACAACGACTGCCTGGATCCGCAAGGAGACAGCTTAGTTGTCTGCTCAAGGCAGGTGTGTCATATTCAACCGCCTTGAGTAAGGTACTAGCGGAAGTCGGGTCCCGCCGTGCTCGGATGGGGGTTGAGGGCTCTGCGGGTACGATAAAACGACCCGAGGAGTCTGATGCCGCTACTGCCGTCAGCGGAAAGCGACTCCGGTCGGACGGCAGCACACCACAACAGAGGGCAAAAAACCCCGAGAGGGTGCTGTCAGGAAGACGTTCAGTGAGGTGACTGGAGGGATCAGAGTGGGCATTATCCCTCTTGCTCACTGAATAATGAACAACTGCTGCTTCTGCAAGGCTCTATCTTGAAGGCTGTGCAGTGCAATTCAGACGAAGTGCCAAGTTAAGGTTCCGGGGCTGTGCAAATCGGCCTGGCTGGCTCCTTATTACTTGTGAGGACGAAGCCATCTCGCTCTGGCTGTAGCGAGTAGTTAGGGGGCTCAAGCCGTGCGAGGGGGCTCGTCTTAAGCTGGTGCTGGGACAGGATCTTCCCAAGCCTCACGTCTGTGTGGCAGATATCCCGGACGGGGTCATCATTGACACCCGAGGATGTACTCACTAGACTGAGACGAATGACTGATGGCCTGATCACTCGAGAGTGGACGGTACAACACCGAGAAGGGGCGGGACCAGCAGGAAAGACATGGACATTTTCGGTTGACGAAATGTCCATGGCTACGCTGGAGAAATTGGCTTCAGGCCATTCTTTGGCTTCGGACGGGTGTTGTTCCGGCCGAGAAAGTCCACACTCAAACTCCACAGAAATTGAATGTCTGGACTGGCATTGTTGGAGACCGTTTAATTGGACCAATTTTTCCTGATGGCAATTTGAGTGGCGAAACGTATTTGGAGTTACTGGAAGATATCGTTTACCCTCTACTAATTGACATTGTTTAAAATGATGATCGCTATCAAGAAAATCAATTAGTGTTTCAACAAGATGCAGTTCCTCCGCATTTTTTACGTGTTAGCGAGTTTTTAAACAGATAGTTTCCAGGACAATGGATTGGGCGTAGAGGTGCTAATGAGTGACCCCCTAGATCACCGGATTTAACTTCTTTAGACTTTTTTCTATGGGGCTATTTAAATAATAGAATTTACGCAATAGAACCAGAGTCTCCGGAAGAATTACGACGACGCATTGTTGAAGAATGCCGTATAATAACTCCACAAATGCTCCAGAATGTCAGAGCTCGTTTAGAACAAAATTTGCACTTTTGTATAGAAGCTAGTGGTCAACCACACGGAGTTAACTGAATAAACATTTTTAAACGTTCAGTTTTTTAACAAAAAATTGACTAATTAGTGCATTTCTTATCACAATGAATGAAATACGTTCTTGCAACTCCAACTGTGAATAATTTTTATACGAGTTGATAAAACTTCCAAAAAATTTGTGTGCTGAATTCAGAAAAGAAAGAGCTTCCAAAAAGTGTAACACTAGACCAATGTTCCCTATTTAAAATATAAGGGTTGTTATCACCACCCTTAAGGGCTTGATGTGACAAAGTTGAGTTTTATGTCAAAACATGTCCCCCTCAATATTAAAATTGACGTGTTTCAGCGTTTCTTAAAAAAATTCACTGGAAGCGAATAGGTCTGTTTCGTTTTCAATCCCACCCTATATAGTGTATCTTGGCGTATCCTTCAATAAGTCACCTAACTTTAACTACAATTTTACTATTTAATTAACCCAAACAACTTAGAGTTTATGGTCGTTTAGTGTTTGTCATTTTTTTTTTTTGCTAGTGCGTGTTAGTTCGAGTTACTCATATAATATTTTAGTTTGTTTCTAATTTGGCAGTAGCTAAAATAACATAGCAATATATATATATATATATATATATATATATATATATATATATATATATATATATATATATATATATATATATAATTCTAAATTATTTTTTATTCTGGTCAAAACTGCATAAGTTTCTAACGAACAGTCTCGCTGAGACATTCTGTAAAAACATTATAAAATGTTAAAATATAATAATACAAATGGGAAAAAATCCGAAACAGGTCAATTTTAGCTTGAAGGGGGACCAATTTTTTTCTTGGTTAAGAAGTTATTTCTTCATCCCTCTAGCCCCAGAGCCAACCGCTCAAAAAAATTAACTGGAACGAGAGGTCGGGTGACACATCGTTCTGCAGCTGCCTTCATTCTCTATGCATTTATGTGTTTTTCAGTTTTGAGCGATTGGGTTTTTGAGAACCTTGCCTAGATTACTGTGAAATAAAACAAAAGTAGCTATGAAATAGTAATTTACGTTACAAGTCCCGAAAATGCTGTTTTTTTTTTTGGACGAGTCGACAAAATTCTAGGGCCGTGGGCGAGTTCTGGAAGTTTGCGAGTCCAAAAAAACTGTTTTTGGACGTGTTGCGTACACTATTTTTTCACCGTGTAGAATAACAAATTAATGAGACACATTTCTTTATTATATTTCTTTGTAGAACAAAATTTCGAACATTTTAATTCTTATTTGTATTAAATATTGAAATTCGAACAGAAGATAGGTACTAACAGAAACATTCTAATTCATATTTATATATATATATATATATATATATATATATATATATATATATATATATATATATATATATATATATATATATATATATATATATATATATATTAATATTTATATTTAAATTCGAGCAATTGCTAATATTGAAAGGATTTAATTTGTTTAAAATGCTTCGTATATTTAAATGCCTTTTGTAGTCAGAACAAGAAGGTAAAGTTTCCGTTTCATATTGATTGTTTTCATATGATAATTTTTGAATGATATTGGCAATTTTAATTTTGTTTGTTAGTCAGTTGTCTATATATCCTTCAGCGACATTGGTAGACTTCCAGCCACCGTGGTAATGTTCAACTGTATTTATCAAAATCATACCTACCAATATTTTAATATTCACAATGACAACAACGATGTGATTCTTCCCGGCCTAGTCCGGGAAGTGCGTACTTCCCGGACTAGGCCGGAGATATGCTACTTTCTCAAAGAAAAAGCGTTCGGGAAGTGGGTACTTCCCAGACGGTTGCCGAAGAAAATAATTTAATTTAACGAATTGGGTCCCACTTCAAGTTTTGACCTATTTCCACACTTGGACGCAATCTCATTTTAGGGGGGTGTAAATTTTAGTTGGGACACCTGTATTTGCTATATAGTCCCGCCTGATTTAGTGGCATATCTCATCCACCATAATTATTGAAACTGAATTGTCTGTTTATAAACCGCAGTATCGGTAAGATCAACGAAGTAAACGTCAAAACCAAGCCCTCAAAGATTTCGTTATTAATTCAAAACAGCAATGCAAATTATGAACCGTACCTGACCGAGAACGAGAAGTTTAAATGCACAAAGCTGTCCAATGCAGAGAAGGATATCTTTAGGATTACGTCGATATGAACTTTGTGGCCTTTGAATATCCACGAATACACAGGTAGCAGTATAAACAGCGACTTTGAACTTTACGTATACCAATAACAAACATCTAAGTGATTACTAGGACTGTGTATAAACCTGTGCGGAAATATCTTCCACAGCGCCTTTGCAGCTCAGATTTTCTTTGAAAGATGCCTCTAATGTTAATGTTGGAAATCAATTTTTTGATGCTTAAAATAAATTAAAAGTTTAGATTTGTCCAAAGTTTACCTTTCCAGAAATGTTGCACTTGATTATCATCTAAGTTAAGGTTGTAACCTGTGAGGAGCAGTGGCGTCTCCTGACCAAAAAGTTCGTGTGTGCGGTAACGAGTTGCTGTTAGTGATGGTTTTAAAAATTATTAACTCTAAATGTATATATATATATATATATATATATATATATATATATATATATATATATATATATATATATATATATATATATATATATTGTACCTATATGGGAATAATAGGTAAATAAATAAATTAATTAATCTCCCACCGCAACATTAACAAATTAGAAAGTCACTTAAAACTTTAAAGCACGAAAAGAACATGGATTATTATACAACCTCTTCTCTTCACACAAATTTGTGTTAGCGTTAGCACTTTCCGGAACGGGGTGAAAACTGAAAACATTAAAAATAGTTCAATGTTAATATGGTACTAAATAATAAAATGTGTAAAAAGCCTGAATGCAGCAAGTGCGTTATGGTAGTGAATTTTCATAGAAATGATCTGGCATAAAATATTTTATTATAACTTTTTTTCTTGTAACATAGAAATCTAAATTTTGCTGTATAGGTTACTTTTTATATCGTAAACATACCTACCAAATTTAGTTATCATATCTTTATTATTTTTTGAGATACAATTTTTTTTTTCGAATAAAAACTCAAAATTTTCCCGGAAAACCTCGTCCGATTTTCCTGACTAACGAACTTGTCCAAGCCATTTACAAAAGGAAGGTACATGCCAAATTTTATCAAAATCGGCTGATTATATTTTGAGTTATCGGTGTGATACCTATATATATATATATATATATATATATATATATATATATATATATATATATATATATATATATATATATATGTATGTATATATATATAAACATATCAAAATGGAAACTGATCCCGGATATGTGTCCTAGGGGTCCTAGTTCGCGCTCATTTGCAAAAAAAATTTCAAAATTCGAAAGTCGAGATCTCCCCAATAGTGAATTTTTTCTACGAAAATTCACTAAAATGTATTATAGTCTTTGATTCTAGAATACTGTGGTCTCTGCAAGCGCAGTCGTAATGTTTGTAAATAATGCTATCACAACGTTGGTTAGACCGGGGTTCCTTACATTTGTCTTGAGCTATATTTTTACAGCTCACTCCAGTGTTAAAATCAATGGTATTTTCCTCACTATTTTGAACACTTGGGTGGGGGGACTGCATTGTATACCAATACCACTCCATCGACTGAAGTTGTTCGGAAATATTGACGCACACCTAACCCGAATTCATTCCCCGTTGCTATTGACCTACTCATATTCTCTGAATATGTTAGAAGACCTACTTCATTCCAAGTCACTATTAACCGACTATTTATGAAATCAAATAAGTAAATTAAATCGATTGTCATAAAATATGTAGTGTATTAAGACTAAGGGAAAAAGAAATAAAACATATTTAACTGTGCACATTTTGATTATATTTTAGGGTGTGCGGCGCACACCTAGCTCACTAGGAGAAATCGCTACTGGTGAGGAGCACTGACAAGTAAACTTTTGGAGAACATAATTGACCACACAATATTTTAAAAATCTAACGATCGTATCACTAACAAGGTTAGCGTCAGCAGAAGACTTTTTTTGTACTTTAACCCTTGCCCATTTCCGCGACTATCGCCAATTACCGACGCCAGGGTGCAGTTTTACGTCACTATCCTGGAAATTTTGTCGAACCCCCGGCTTTGTGTAAGGAGGGTAGGTTTCTTAAACGTGCCCAGCATCACATGGACACGAAACCGAGGGCTTGACGCCCCCTCTGAAGGCAATACATTCAACTTTGTCAACAGGAATGCTACAACCTCGGTTAATGTTAATTTTACATTATACACTGAAAAAGTGAAAAGGGAACTCTGCGAATCAAACCCAGTACCCTTCAGTTCGGAGGCACACATTTTTACCCCTGGACCATCGACGCTCTGCTCATCAGAGAATGAAATAGCCTAAACGCCTGACAACTATATTGTGTTCCTACTAGGTACCACGTAATTGACCGCACCCTAGAGGAAGGATCATAAACAAATATTCTGAGCTTTTGTTTACTTTATCTTTATTCGAGAAGCATGTAAAGATAAAAATTAAAAACATGAAATTTAATTAGAATTTAAAATAGTCAAACGACTTCGAGAAAAAAATAGTTTTTATGTTAAAGCAAATAAAGGTAAGAAGGTTGCGATTTTGTACAAAAACGATTTTAAATATGAGGTAAATAATGAAATAGAGACATGACCGTAGAAAAAACTAAATAAAAACTCTTCCCAAAAAATGATTTCTGACGTCAAGAACAATTTAAAGGGTTCTCACAATTTTACTACATAACTATAGATGTAGAGACGTCTTCTCTGGCTTCAAAAATTTTGGTTGTTAGTGAAAATTCACCAATGAGGAGATCGCGACTTTTGAATTTTGAATATTTTTTTTTCAAATGAGCGTATATACACATATATACAGGCTGGCGCATTGAAAACGAAACAGACCGATTTGCGTCCAGAGAATTTTTTTAAGAAACGCTGAAACACGTCAATTTTAATATTGAGGGGGACATGTTTTTACATAAAACTCAACTTTGTCACATCAACCTTTTAAGGGTGGTGATAACAACCCTTATATTTTAAACAGGGAACATGGGTCGAGTGTTACATCATTTGAAAGCTCTTTCTTTTCTGAATTCAGCACACTAATTATTTTGGAATATTTATCAACTCGTATAATAATTATTCGCAGTTGGACTTGCAAGAACGTATTTCATTCATTTTGATAAGAAATACACTAATTAGTCAATTTTTCGTTTAAAAAACTAAAAAACAAAACCAAACGTTCAAAAATGTTTATTCGGTTAGGTAAGTGTTCAAATTGTTGACCACCTTCCATACAAAGGTACAAATTTTGTTCAAAAGGAGCTCTGAGATTATGGAGATATTAGGCGGCATTCTTCAACAATTCGTCGTTGTAATTCTTCCAGAGACTCCGGTTGTGTTGCGTAAGTTCTACTCTTTAATTGGCCCCATAGAAATAAGTCTAAAGGAGTTAAATCCGGTGATATAGGGGGCCACTTAATAGCACCTCTACGCCCAATCCATTGCTCTGGAAACTCTCTCTTCAAAAACTCCCTAACACCTTGTGAAAAATGTGGAGGAGCTTCATCTTGTTGAAACACTAATTGATTTTCTTGATACGATCATCATTTTCAACAATGTCAATTAGTAGAGGGTAAACGATATCTTAGAAGAACTCCAAATACGTTTCGACACTCAAATTTCTATCAAGAAAAATTGGTCCGATTAAACGGTCTCCAAAAATGCCAGTCCAGACATTAAATTTTTGTGGAGTTTGAGTGTGGACTTCGTGAAAATTTATTGAATTATTATCTGCCCAATAACGAAAATTATGACGATTGACTGTAGAGTTTAATAAAAACGTAGACAAGTCCAAAAAAAAAGATATTGAACTGAAAGTTCCAGCTATTCGTGTAGTCATAGCTTCACAAAACCCCAGCCCCGATCAAAATCATCTTCAATCGGTTGTTGTACAAGATGAATTTTATACGGGTGAAATTTATTATGCTTCAATATTCGCTGAATAGTTCTTCTTTTGACGTTTGAAACAGTGGCCAATTTTCTCGTGCTCCAAGTTGGACCTGCAGCAATTTGTCCTAAAACTTCAGTCTCAGTAGTGTCATTTCTAATCGGAAATTCACGTTCAGGATCCTGTTTTTTGTTGGCTACTGAACCACTTTGTCGAAACTTTGCAACCAACTCCAAAATGTATTTTCTGTTAACATGTCTGTTCGGATGTCGTTCATTAAACAAATTTGCGGTACGGTTGGCACAGTCATCGTTTTTGAAAAAAGGAGTAATAATTATTTCAACTCTTTTTTCTACACAATACACCATTGTGAAATTAATTTTCGGTAGTACTATCAAGTATCAAACCGACCGATAAACTGAAATAATAAACCGCATTTCGCTCATTTCGATAAGAAATGTTCTGATAATCAATTTTTTGTTTACAAACCAACAAAACATCGACTTTCAACACATTTTTTATGGGAATGAGTGAAATGCGTTTTCGCATCTTCAACTGTGAATAATTTTGAAACAAGTTAATAAAAATTGCAAAGAGATTAGTGTGCTGAATTCAGAAAAGCGAGAGCTTTCAAATGGTGTAACACTCGACCCATGTTCCCTATTTAAAATATAAGGGTTGTTATCACCACCCTTAAGAGGTTGATGTGACAAAGTTGTGTTTTATGTCAAAATATGTCCCCCTCAATATTAAATTGACGTGTTTATTTATATATATATATATATATATATATATATATATATATATATATATATATATATATATATATATATATATATATATATATATATATTTGTGTATCACACCGATAAATCAAAAATTATTAGGCCGATTTTGATTCAATTTGGTTAGTGTATTTCTTGTACAAGTTGCATGGACAAGTTCGTTGGCCATAAAAATGGGACTAGTTTTTCCTGGAAAATTTTAGTTTTTCTTTCTAAAAATTTTTGCGTGTCCGGAAATGATAAAGCTATGACAACCGAATTTTGGTACGCAGGTTTATATTATAAAAATTATACTATGTGTCCAAATGTAGATATCCCCGTTAAAATTGGAAAAAGTTATTAGCATTTAAAGAAAATTTGAGCGCCAGAATATTTTTAGGGTAACAAAATCTACTGTATATTATAGACAAAGATTCAATTTTTTGGCTCAGAAAGGTTAAGAAATACTAGAACATTTCAAGATCATATCTCAATTCGTTCGAAAGTTACTGCGCATACTAACAGACAGATGGATAGACCATCCGACCGACAGACCAACAAAACACAAAGTTAGTTTCAGAATCAAGTTTTCTGTTTTGCGATTTTTACCCCGTTTAGGCAACAACAAAAAATGCGAAATTTCTGTCACCGACATTCCACCCCCGCACATTCAACCCCTAATTTAATTTCAATACAGTATACCAGATGTTTAATGAAGTTGAACGTTTTCTGACAAACAAACCTTAAAACGTTATATTACTTGAGCTTTAACGAGGAAACGTCAATTTTTACCAAATCTCCCCCCACTCATCCCCTTCTACCTGGAGCACTTTTACCCAAAAATAATTCGAACTGTTAGTTTGTCGCCTGCTAACTGTATACCAAATTTGAAGACGATATCTCAATTTGTTCTAAAGTTATCGTGGCTACAAACAGACCTACACACCGAGAAAAAAAATCGTTCCTAAATTTCGTATTTACGACGTTTAAGCGAAAAAAATTTTTTTTTTAATTTTGTCGCCGATGCCACACTTCCACAGGTATTGAGGTTGAGGAAGGAAAATTTGATAGCGTTCATCGTTTTCGAGTTATTTTAATTGATTTGCAACTTTTCGCATTGTTGACACACATCAAAAATTATGAGAGTTCGTTTTTACCAATAGACAGAGGACTTTCCTGAGTGTTTTTGTACTTTTTCAAACAATCAAGTTATTTTGACGAAATATGGTACATATGGGTTATATTTGTAACCAAATCTGATGCCTGGTCTCAATGAAAAAAAAAAGACATAATCTTTGTTATTAAAAACATTTCTTTGAAAATTTGCTACTCTAACGCACTTGATGCGTGCCAAAATTTTCTCTCTCTAATATTACTTACTTTCATTTAGTAAGGGCAATACTAACTAATGACTTCTTAGAAAAGACTTGGGGGAAAGGTTACAAGTTACAAATCCGAAAGTCCCTAAAAGGTATTTTTTCCTAAATATTTATAAACTGGGAATATCGCTAAGACCTAATGTTTATCCCTTGGTTTAGCCTATACGTGGATTTTTCACATACGATCTAGAGGAATGGCAACAAATCAATTTAAAGGCTTGCCTGTCAAACAAACAAATACACTTCTTTAGCATCAAATTTATTAAATTTATGAATAATGTTAAAAAGTATAAATTCATTCAAGGCAAGGTTTTGATTTCGTTTGATGTAACCACTGCGTTTCCGGGCATGTCCACGAAACAAACGCTAGCGTATTTAAAACGGGTTGTTGAAAATGATGAACATAAATGAAGAGGCCTGTAAAGAATATTCAACTTTAATAACTCTTCATATAAAACAAGATATTTTTTAATTTAACAATGAATCTTTTGAACAAACCCAAGACGACGTAATAGGCAACACTCTATCTCCATTTATTCCGGACCTTTTCGCGAGTGTCTCTAAAATAGATCCGGCAAGTGAAGTGGGTATTTTCATGTAGAGTACGGTTTATTTACGTGGACGATATTTTTGCGGTGTTATGCACAAACTTGTGCAAAGTAGAGGGCTTTATTGCAAGCTAAACAGCCAATTTGACTCAATAAAATTTACTCTGGATCTATATTTTATTGAGCTGCTAACATTCATTTACTAAACGTAGACCGCATACAGTACAAAGCTTTACGACTTATCAATAGAACACAAAAATCAACCCAAATCGAAACTGTGCTAGTAATAATCAGAGAACAACCACTATGTATTTAAAGCCAATATCCAGCAGGTAAGTTCTATATTGAAAACCGAGGTTTCAACGAACATAATTTTATTAATAAGTACGCAGCTATTGGAATCGAAAGTCTTCACAACAATAATTATTACAGAAGAACGAATTGTCCCCTTCTTGCAGAGATCTTTTTTAGAAATTGGAAAGAAATATCCAAGGCTAACAGAAACTCAAATAGAGGGCTTTTCGTTTGAATTTGACACGTTCTTTTGGAATTTACATATAATTTTGCCAGCACTCACTGAAATCCCACACGTAAACCAGAAGATAATTCAAGATGTCCTCAACAACAACCCTGGAGCCTTTCAACTTTTTACAGTTCTAGAATTAACGATAAAGCTGGTTATGTAGTATACAACAGTGCCTCCAAGTCATTCTCTATTGTAAAACTTCCTAATCATTTAACAATTTTCACATCGGAACTAGCATCTATTACAAAAGCGTTGAAAATAGTGTAATCAAATAACTACACAAGTAGCATTATACTATCTGACAGATTATCATATCTAAAAACAAAACACAACTCCAGGAAACATATCCACAAAAATATTGAGAAATGATCGGGAAGCAAATCTTACTGAAAGGCAATCATAAAAAAGTAACCTTTATCTGGACTAAAGGGCATTCTGCTATTGAGGGAAACGAAGAAATAGACAAATCTGCGAAAAAAGCGACCACCGAAGAAGAAGTTTAAACTTAAGAAGTTCCACAAAAATCTGGTCTGATGTTTCTGGCCAACGAACCTCTTTAAGTTATTTACACACCTGCCAAATATAGATACTCACAAACAGTTTTATGACAAAAAAAAAATTAAGAACATTTCAAACAATTTCTTTTACAACAATCTACCATTTTTATGCAGAAATTACCCTTAGTAGTGTTAAACTAAGTTATATTTTTCACAAAAATTCGACAACTTGTTTTGTACAATAACTTATTCAATATTTATTATCAATTACAACATAAACATTTAAAAAAATCTTACAAAAATGATTTGTATGGAAACACTGAAAACGAAAACATGCGAAAAAGAAATGCTAAAACTTTTCACATTTAGCCGCTATTTGAGAGCGCCTGTATAAGCCAGCTCGATTTGTTCGACAAATAATATAAACAAAAAGCTCTCTGAATGCGTCATTTCGATGGGGCGCCGCTATTTATTGATGAAAACGCCATATCACAGTTTGTAATATGGGTTCATGAGAAGTGCCAAAAACGCGAAAAGTTGCAAATAGTTAAAATACCTCAAAAACGATGAACGATATTAATTTTTTTCCTTACAAGCGTGCATTGTAATTACAAAATGCAATAACATAAGGGGTGTTCTATTAAAAAAAAAGTGTGTATTACCAACGACTTATGGGCCACCTGTGATTGTCAAAATAGATTTATAAGATGCAGCTCGAGACACACCCTAATTAACGTACATAATTTTTACCCATATATTGTATAATAACGGATATATTGAGCTTTACCGTAGATTGCGCCAGCTTGTATGTGTGTGTTTTGTTTCTTGAACGTCGACCTATTTCCGCGACTATGGCCAATCACCGACGCCAGGGAGCAGTTTCACCTCACTATCTTACAAATTTTGCCGAACCCATGCCTTTCTGTAAGGAGGGTAGGGATCTTTAATGTGCCCAACATCGCATGGACACGGGACCGACGGCTTGACGCCCCCTCCGATAGGCGGAACGTGCAGACATTCAACTTGCTCAAATACAATGCCAGAACCTCGGTTGATCTTAATGTTACCACCGAGGTTCTAATAAGCATAATAATAATAATAATAATAATAATAATAATAATAATAATAATAATAATAATAATAATAATAATAATACCAGAACCTCGGTTGATGTTAACTGTACAGTATGTACTGAAAAAGTGAAAGGAGTACCCTGGGATCGAACCCAGTAGTCTTCTGTTCAGAGGCACACGTTCTTACCCCTGAACCAGTGAGGCTCTTTGTATAAGTGTAAACAAACAAAAACTGAAGCTAAGCTCGTATATGGATTTAGGGGTTTGAGTGCGCGCTCACTTGAAGAAATCTTTTTAAAATTCATAAGTCGCGGTCTTCTCAATAACGAATTTTTTCTACGAAAATTTGCCAATATTATAGACTATTAAACCTTAAACTCTATGACTGAAACTACTACCAAAACGTCAGAAAGAGGGTATATTTGAAATGGATTTTTCGAAAATATTTTAGTGAAATGCGGGACAATGACGATTGAAGCTGAAACTTAAGGCTTTGTTAAACACAGCACTTATTAAGACATTTCTTCTACATAATCCGTATTTATGACAGATTTTCTGTCTGAAAACTGCAGGTTTTGACGCTTAAAATCCAACTTTGACTTTTTAAGGTGAAAAGTTATAAAATTTTCAAAATGTTTTTTCTGCTACTTCTTTCTTTTTGCGTCAAGAAAACTTAAATCTGGTATGTAATATTCAATTGGTTGTTAACCAAAAAAATAATATTTTGCCTTGTGCTTTTCTCTGATCACCAGCGGCCTTCATTTTTTTTTCTTTAAATCCCTATAACTTTTTTTCAACTTAGAGCATGTGCTGAATTTGGCATGTGGTAAATTTGGTAGTCATATCTTTGTTATTTTCGGACACACAAAAATTTTCCGAAAGAAAACCCAAAATTTTCCCGGATAAAACTGGTCCGAGTGTTCTGGCTAACGAACTTAGAACTTATCCAAGGAACTTACAAAAGGCATGTACCTACCAAATTTCATCAAAATCGGACCATTATATACAGAGTGTGGCGCCAAGATATTTAATTAGCCGTTTATCAATAACTACTCCGATTTGAAATTTGAAAATTTACACACATACGATCGAGAAGAATTCCAGTTCAGTGAAGATAGTTTACTTTATGTCAAGCTTTCGGTTTAACCGGAAGTGACCATCAACTTGCTTATTTTAAATACAACATGGCAATTTTCATTATATTTTAGAATTCTACATTGAATTTGAGATAAATTATTACTAATACACCATATGTCAAAAATCAACCGTTTTCGAAATTTTTCGATTTTTTTGAAAATTCTCGCGAAAACCAAGGTGAACGTTGCACGCTCTCTCTCTCTCTCTCTCTCTGTAAAAATACAACTGAGAAGACTCAGTTCTTGAAAAACCAAAATACAACTCGAAAATATAGGTAGTTATTTATTATAAATGAGTACAGAACTTAACTAATAGCTAGTGGAAAACTAAAACAGAAAAACAAATAATAACATTGTGGAACTTATAACAAATGCTCAAAATTACTCCCACTGACATGAAGGCATTTTGTTCTCGTCTTATAATGTTTTGGTTCGTAGCCTTTCTGATTTGTATCGAATTTAGTGAATTGAAGGCACGTAAAACTCTACCTACCATGTCTTTTGTAGTGGCAGGTTCGTGGTAAACTTTATTTTTGTAGCCCCAGATGCTTGTATCCAGAGGTGTTGAGTCAGGGGACCGTGGTCGCCATCTATGTGAGCCGTTATTGGCAATCTACCTGTCTTCAAAAGGTTGTTGCAAAAAATCATGGGCTAAATGGAAACTGTGGGGCGGTACTTTGTATTGATGATACCAGCTTGTTCTACCTTCTTCTAAACTTAATGTGTTGTGAGAAACTAGAATCACTTCGTGCAAGATATCATTATAACTCATACCAGTGAGATTTTCATCGTATATTTTAATCCCAAAAATCTTATCGTTCTTAATTGCACAAAACACATTGAATGACCATCTGTCTTGGAAATAGTTGATCCTGGTAACATGGGGATTCTCATCTGAACAGAAGTGACTATTGTGGTGATTGTGCATGCCATTTTTGGAGAACTTTGCCTCATCGCACCAAATAATTCTCTTGCAGAAATTCTCATCTTCTTTGGTTGCAAACCATGTATAGGGTGGTAAGAGAAGGGTCTCCAATTATGCTTTTTCAAAATTCCGTGAATGGTTCTTGCTGACAAGCGTAATTCTTTTTCACAATCCCTGATAGATGCCTTGGGATCAGCAACAAAAAATGCCAATACGTTCACTTCGTTTACCTCGTTATCGACGAGTGGCTTACGCTTCTGTACGTTTGGGCGAAAACTTCCATGCTGTGAACAATTTTGCAGCAACTTCTTTATCATGTCGTGACTGGGTTTCAGTTTATTCGGGTACTTTTTTGCAAATGCAGGACATGTTCGGCCCACAATTCGTTAACACTCACCATAAATATTAGAAGCTCCAAAAAATCGTCATTTGTGTACTGCAAATTTGCCATTTTTGCACCGCGTTGACTGATAGTATCTCGATTTTTATGATAATTAGCTTCGCTTGAGGCTCTTTTGACATGTAGACGTCAACAAGCATATTATCAAGTTCCAAAGCCTGCCTTAAATCTATTGTGGCAATTTGAATTAAGTGAATCTAATAAAATTGAAATATCCGGGAAACGGTAAAATTTAGGTATAGGGAATGCTAATACACGTTGAAAGAAAAACCGGATGTGAACCGAAATAGCTCATAATATATAGGATGTTCTATTTGAAATAAGCGAGTAATTGTGATTTCAATTTTACCAAATGGCACGGCTAATTTTCATCACCCTGTATACTTAAAAGAAACGCTAACAAACGTGTAGTTTAGGTGCCAATCTGACGGTAATCTGTACAAAAACTGAGTCTTTTCAGTTGTATTTCCACAGAGAGAGAGAGAGAGAGAGAGCAACGTTTACCTTGATTTTCGCGAGAATTTTAAAAAAAATCGAAAAATTTCGAAAACGGTTGATTTTTGACATATGGTGTCTTTGTAATAAATTATTTCAAATTCAATGGAGATTTCGAAAATATAATGAAAATTACCATGCTGTTTTTAAAATAAGCAAGTTGATGGTCACTTCCGGTTAAACCGGAAGTTTGATATCAAGTAGACTATTTTTATTGAACTGTAATTTGTCACAGTCGTACGTGTGTAAATTCTCAAATTTCAAATCTGAGTAGCTATTGAGAAACGGCTAACTAAAAGTCTTGGCGCCACACCTATATATATATATATATATATATATATATATATATATATATATATATATATATATATATATATATATATATATATATATATATATATATATACTCATACCTATTTATTGTTATCTTAATTATACAGCATGTCTCACAAAAAAGCTTAGCTTGTGCTTGCAAATTACATAATTTTAAACTTCTTATAAAAAAAAAACTATCAAACGATTTTCTTCTGTCACTTTCCAAATTTCCTCTGAACTTCTCTCCCTGCAATCCCAAATTTCACCAATATATCCACTGTAGCATTTTATATTTAAATTTACTTTGGTATAAATATATATATATATATATATATATATATATATATATATATATATATATATATATATATATATATATATATATATAACAAATCTCCTAATTACTGAATTTTTCGTTTCGTTAAAAACTCGCTAAGAAGACAGTAACCTTTTCCTCAAAAACTTTTGGTATGGCTAAAGCAACTAATTTATTTTGGGGGAATCTGGCACGTATAATGCACAATTTTTTTCATCAAATAACTTGGTCGGAAAATAAAACACTTATTTTGTCGAAATCTATATTGTTGCACTAATAGATACCTTATTATGGGTGAAAATTGACGCTTGTATGATAATGCCAAATTGAGTTATTAAAATTTCAATATTTCATGAAAAGTCGCCACCATATGGCACTTGCTGAATCTGAACGTTCTGAAATAATTCGTTTTAAAGCGTTTACTATCGCTATATTGCCCAAGTGAAATCCATCCATGATATTTCGCTAAAACAAAAAAAAAAGCATAATTCTGTGTTTTTTCTGTGGGTAAAGCCATAGTATTTTGTTACGGAACACTTATATGATGGTCCACAAATGCCAAACGAGAACTAAATCGGTTAAGCAATTCCACAAAATAAGTATCTCAGAATACTCAAGGCATATATCACAATGAGTGGTCCGGCCAAGAGGGCCAAATTTCATGAAAACACTGGGCAAACACTGCGTATATCACTTACGATTGACTTAGAATTAAATAAATCAACGGACCTTTTATTGGATGCGCCAAACGGTCTCCTCCATATATCTAATATTATTAAAATCCTCTATTGAGAATGTCGAGTTCCATTTCTAAATAATAATAATAGGTATCTTGTTTTCAAGCCGTTGATATATTTTCGTCTGGATATTCTCCATGAATTTATTCCATTGAATTTTCAAGAAATTTATAGCTCTATCTGACATAAATCGTTTAAGTAGAAGATAGTGAAAGCTAAAATATTTTCATGTCAACCCATGTTATCGAATGGTTTTTATGATAACTGAGTTTACATGCGAAATGTGAATTTCCCAAATAAAATGTCATCTGTTCTATTTTTCACTGTCAACTATGAATTTAAAGTTTACACATTTGACCTTTACCAACTTATATATGGCCGCTTATCTTTTTTCATTTACAGAATGCTTGAAACTAACTACAATAGAGAAAGCTTTTTTTTTAGAGAAATTACATAAATACAGGTGTGTCATTGTAGGACCAGTGAAAATAGTTTTATAACTGTTACTAGTCACCACAATTTTGCTGGAAGCGTAAACTATTGTCCACAAAACATCAATCTAGTCATTTACATGCACACACACACACACAGCTATATATATATATATATATATATATATATATATATATATGTTGTGCTGAGAATTGCTAAGGCCATATAAAAGTTATAAAAACAAAAATGAAAACCCTTACGGAAACTACTATGATAATGTTAAATTCTGATTATTGATTAAAAAATTGGGTGATCAGATTAGTAATGGGGGGTAGTAGTAGTACCACTGGTCAATAGTAAGTAAAATACTTACGGTTTACACGTAATGCATATGGGTTCTCTGTATATTGTATACATATCCACATCGTTCGACATATTTTACTGTACACTAAAACAGAAAACAAAATAATAACATTAAAACACAAGCACATTCACTATTATTGTTAGTCAGTGTTATTTGGAGAAGCAATGAAAGATATATAGCCATAATTTGTTGGAATGATAATTAAATGAGTCTTAAAAAGTTTAACTAGCAATTTGGAAAATATCTCAGTTAAAGTGAAATAAAAAGAGCCAGAAATCTATATGTAGATAGATTGAAATATTAAGCATGAAATACATACCAAAGAATTATGTTCAAAATCAATTACCAAAAGGTAATGAACAAAACAAACCCCTTGTATGATGTTTTCAATATGTGAATTTAGTTTATTTTTATGTGAACAATGAACTGAAATGTACCCATATATGTGTCTGTGTTTGTATAAAAACAATGAACTGGAAGTTACTAAAAACAGTGTTAAGTGTTGTGGAAACTTTTAAAATCAAGATTACAACATGAACTGAATTAATGTTAAAGAAAAATTGTTGTGGGTTATGTTATGTAGAAATAAGGTTAGGTCAGATGTCAATTTTAAGAATAGAATATTTTATACTTACTCGATGGTTCCAAGGAGAATATCTGTCAAAACATTAATTAATGAATTGGAAGAGAGAATGCTATGATCAGACAGGAAACACCAAATGTTAGATGAATTTGGGCAACATTTCCGCTTTTGTTATAATTTTGGTTGGTTGTTGTTGAAATTCAGATGCGAGAGAGCGTCATTCTTGCTTCCCATTTTAAATATAAATATTTTAAAGTATAAATTGTCCAAGGGAAATTCAATTTGCCGCTAAAACAAAGAAGAGACGTTACATCAAGTTTTTAACGTAAGGAAGTACGAGATAAGCAGTAAATATATCAATAATACGTACATTTGAGGATACCCAATACCATTAGCGAGGAAGCCAAGGTTAGAGATTTAATTTATTTAATGTATAGCAGCTCAACCAGACAAATATTTCAATAAAAAGACAGCCCATTCTGTCAAATATCATTTTAAGCAAATGTGTTTATGGGAAATTAAGATTTAAACGCATAAAGTAGAAATCTTATGGGATAATTTAACCATAGTTCAACATTGAGAATACAGAGGGAGTGCAGGTCAAGGATCCATATTTATTAATAAGAACAATTGAATGAAAGCCGTAAATTCGGATACTAAATTTAATCATTGTAAATTGATATTAGTTTGATAATTAGAACAACGGATCCGTTTAAAGTTTAGAGTTTAGATTTTTAAATTTTAAATTGTGCCAATAAAATTTGTTTAAGAATTTTGAAACGTAATTCTTTGAAAACCCATAATAAGATAATAAGGCTACTATAAATATTTGCAGGCTACTTTCTTCCTATTTTAGCAGAACTCACCACTGAGATAAGTAAGTAAATAAAATATTTGAATATATTAAATATTTGACATACATACATGTATATATATAATACATATATGTATATATATAATAGAAGGATAGGCAACCCAAATAACCCTGAGATAGCTTAAATCACAAGAGTCACAAAACATATTTTATTCAGATAAAGTTTCACATTATAAAATATACAGAGTCACCCATAATACATGGTGTAAATAAAATTTTTAATATCACTTTACTATATATATAAAATAAATATAAACATCAAATATCATTTCAATATCATAAATATAATAATAATAATAATTATAAAATTTTATAATATATAAAAGCCAAAGCTGATTGTAATCAAAGCCAATAATAGTATAATTGACACCCAACAGTGGGGCAATATAAAATAAAATATATAAATATAATAGTAAATATAAAAATTAAAAGCCAATAATTATATAATTGGCGCCCAACGTGGGGCACAGCAAAAATAGGGGAAACTAGCCATAACGTCCAGGCACAGCAAAAAAAAAAAGAGGAGCAAACTGCAACATCTGGGCACAGGAATTCTTAATATTGGTAGAACCAGACCTGAAAAACAAAAATTTAATTACTGACCATCCTAAATAAAGAAATTTAAATATAAAAATGTCGCAACAAAAGCAAACAAGAGCTAGAAAAACAAAGAAGACTGAAGAAATACAACAGGAGGAACAATTTGATGAAGGAGACACAGGAGAAGAGAAAACAGAAGAAATGTTAGTAAAAGAAACCGTATCGCAGGAGGAAATACCAGATAAACCGGAGGAGAGTGAAGAAACTGAAACAATAGAACCGAATGCACAAGAAGAAACGCCAAGTAAGGAACAAACCTATTTGCAACAAATGGCAAGTATGTTGCAACAAAATATGGAAAATATAAAGGAAAGTATGAATGAAAAATTGGCGGAGCAAGAGAGAAGTATAAAGGAAAGTATACATGAAAACATGAATGAAAAATTGCAGAAACAAGAAGAAAATTTAGAAGTATTTATACAAAAGGAAATAACAGAAATCAAACAGGATATGAATAAATTACAAGAAAATGATACTATATTGTATCGTAACATTCAAGATCTCAGAGAAGAAACAAAAGAAAATATAGAAAAACTCAAGCAAGATATGGAAAACAGGATGGCAGAAAAAATAGAAGTAAGTGAGAAATATCTCATGGAGGAAATGAACAGGAAACAAAACACCTTGGAAAAGGAAAATGAGTTGGTAATTATACAAATAAGAAGTGACATGGACGAGGCAAAACAGAAATGTCAACAAAATTGCCAGAAAATAGAAACCGAAATGAATACAGGAATGCAAGAAATCCACGACCACTTATATAATCAAGCCGAGAAAACCAGAGAAGAGTTTACAAAAGTCGAAACGCAAATACAAATGGTTGACTCAGAAATAACACACATAAAAAAGAAAACAGAGGAGCAAATTGGCAAGACGAGAGAAGAAATCTTCAACAAAATAAACAGTCAAAACACCAGGAGCTACGGTATGCCAATAAATATGGATACAGGAACAAAATTTGATGGAAATATAAACAAACTACACCCCAGAGTGTTTATCAACAGCATAAAAAACAAAGTAAGATATATAACTGATATCAACGATGTAAAGGACGTGATAAGGATGCAGCTGGTAGGAAATCCTTTACTATGGTTTTCCAGTAGAGAAAACGAAATCCACAACATAGAAGAATTTGAACATCTTTTTATGAAATTTTACTGGGGAGAGTTCCATCAAGCGATATTCAGAGAAAAACTTTACTTTGGACGGTTAGATTACAATAAAAATCAAGATTTTAGCAACTATTGTCTGCATTTGTACAATACAGCGCAGTACCTACACCCGAGAATGGAGGAAGAAGAAATAGTCATGTATATCTCCAGGCATTTCGAAAACCAGATTACGGAGACAATTGCCATTAATAATATCAAAACGATGGAGCAACTATTAACTTATTTGACAAGAATTGAGAGAACCCTAAGGACAAGAAATATAAGAAATAAAGGGGAAAACAAACCAGACTACAGAAGACCAAATTATCAAGAGAATCAAAGATATGGAGGTAACACGTATGACAATAGGCCACGCTACAACCAGAATGAAACAAGACCTGGGGTATCGAACAACAATAGACCAAGATCACGTCTATAGACTGAACTAAAAGTTTTTCGGATAAATAACAATTCAAAATTCAAAATTAAAACAACAATAGACCAAGATCACGTCTATAAACTGAACTAAAAGTTTTTCGGATAAATAACCATTCAAAATTCAAAATTTTAAACAAATAGTAAGTGGAATAGACGAAA
Source organism: Tillus elongatus (assembly GCA_964006375.1). Lineage (NCBI taxonomy): Eukaryota > Metazoa > Arthropoda > Insecta > Coleoptera > Cleridae > Tillus > Tillus elongatus. The sequence goes on from OZ023264.1 coordinate 66,191,004, forward strand.
CACTAAAATAACCTAAACGACTTGTATGAATTTAAATAAAGGAAATTAATCCACCAATAAAAAAGACCAGGAGAGCAAGGATTGTGAATTAATTGAACAATTTCGAAAGAAAGAGACAAATAATTTTGAAAATCAAAAGGCCAGGAGGCAAAAGAAAGGAATAAGATATATGTATATATATAAAAGGGGCTGTGAGCACAAAAGAGAAGTAACGTATAGGGAAAACTCGAGGCATATAATAAGAAAAGTGAAATAAGAAAATGACAATGACAGTAAACGCAGAGGATCATATGAAGCAAGCAGAAAAAAAAATATATATAAGAAAATGGACAAGAAGATAAAATTTTGAAGAATTCTAAAGATATATGGTAGAGAATGAGGAAAAGAATTATAGTTGGAGTAGCGAAACCAGTATAAAGAAGAAAATAGGCCCAAGAGAGGTTCTGATGAATAAAATGAATAATGAATATTGAAATGAGTATATGAAAATGAATTAATATAGAAATATAGTGTTAAAATGAAGAAATGTTAAAAATAAAGAAGATTTAGGGGATAGATGATAAGGTATAAATAAAAAAGGAAACCATGTAAGAAATAAATTGAGATATATCTATACCAGATGGAGAAAAGATTTATTAAAAAGCTGCTAATCCGAGAAAATAAAGTTAAATAAAATAAAACGTCGTTGTACATTGATGAGAAGAAAAGTATGAACAAGAAGACCCGAGAAACCAAACGTGAAACTAGGAAAACCGTAGATAAAAGAATTTGTCAACAATACCAAGTGATATTACGATTTACAAGTATTCGTCATCCACAATCAAACATTTCTGAGAGATATATACAAGAACTTAACAAGTATTTGAGGATAATGGTACACAGCGATCACCGAGAGTGGCAAGATAAGCTAAATATAATAGAAGAATTACTTAATAATAGTCCACATACAATGACTGGACAATCACCGATTTATCTATTCAAAGGTGTCATGCCTGAAAGAAAATGGCTCCAACAAAATAGTAAAACCTACGAAGAAGTAGTAAAAATGGTCAATAAATTAAATGAGAGACGTGCAGAGAAATGTGCAAAAAGGTTTTTGAAAAGGAAATCTAAGAAATCGACATTTAAAAGAGGAGATTTAGTAATCATAAGGGCATTGCGAACCTCGAACTATAAGAAAAATATTAGTGCCAAGTTAATGATGCCATTTGAGGGTCCATTCGAGATCACAACAGAAAACCCAGTTAATAGTTGTGAAATCAAAGACCCAATCACAGGAAAAATTAGAGGAATATTTAATATACAAGATATATTCCACTTCTATCAATAACAATGAAAATAAAATATCAGCACGTATGTAAATTTTGCTTCCATTACTTTCGAGAATCGAAATAATGTCTGCAAAATTGGGGGGTGTTGTGCTGAGAATTGCTAAGGCCATATAAAAGTTATAAAAACAAAAATGAAAACCCTTACGGAAACTACTATGATAATGTTAAATTCTGATTATTGATTAAAAAATTGGGTGATCAGATTAGTAATGGGGGGTAGTAGTAGTACCACTGGTCAATAGTAAGTAAAATACTTACGGTTTACACGTAATGCATATGGGTTCTCTGTATATTGTATACATATCCACATCGTTCGACATATTTTACTGTACACTAAAACAGAAAACAAAATAATAACATTAAAACACAAGCACATTCACTATTATTGTTAGTCAGTGTTATTTGGAGAAGCAATGAAAGATATATAGCCATAATTTGTTGGAATGATAATTAAATGAGTCTTAAAAAGTTTAACTAGCAATTTGGAAAATATCTCAGTTAAAGTGAAATAAAAAGAGCCAGAAATCTATATGTAGATAGATTGAAATATTAAGCATGAAATACATACCAAAGAATTATGTTCAAAATCAATTACCAAAAGGTAATGAACAAAACAAACCCCTTGTATGATGTTTTCAATATGTGAATTTAGTTTATTTTTATGTGAACAATGAACTGAAATGTACCCATATATGTGTCTGTGTTTGTATAAAAACAATGAACTGGAAGTTACTAAAAACAGTGTTAAGTGTTGTGGAAACTTTTAAAATCAAGATTACAACATGAACTGAATTAATGTTAAAGAAAAATTGTTGTGGGTTATGTTATGTAGAAATAAGGTTAGGTCAGATGTCAATTTTAAGAATAGAATATTTTATACTTACTCGATGGTTCCAAGGAGAATATCTGTCAAAACATTAATTAATGAATTGGAAGAGAGAATGCTATGATCAGACAGGAAACACCAAATGTTAGATGAATTTGGGCAACATTTCCGCTTTTGTTATAATTTTGGTTGGTTGTTGTTGAAATTCAGATGCGAGAGAGCGTCATTCTTGCTTCCCATTTTAAATATAAATATTTTAAAGTATAAATTGTCCAAGGGAAATTCAATTTGCCGCTAAAACAAAGAAGAGACGTTACATCAAGTTTTTAACGTAAGGAAGTACGAGATAAGCAGTAAATATATCAATAATACGTACATTTGAGGATACCCAATACCATTAGCGAGGAAGCCAAGGTTAGATATTTAATTTATTTAATGTATAGCAGCTCAACCAGACAAATATTTCAATAAAAAGACAGCCCATTCTGTCAAATATCATTTTAAGCAATTGTGTTTATGGGAAATTAAGATTTAAACGCATAAAGTAGAAATCTTATGGGATAATTTAACCATAGTTCAACATTGAGAATACAGAGGGAGTGCAGGTCAAGGATCCATATTTATTAATAAGAACAATTGAATGAAAGCCGTAAATTCGGATACTAAATTTAATCATTGTAAATTGATATTAGTTTGATAATTAGAACAACGGATCCGTTTAAAGTTTAGAGTTTAGATTTTTAAATTTTAAATTGTGCCAATAAAATTTGTTTAAGAATTTTGAAACGTAATTCTTTGAAAACCCATAATAAGATAATAAGGCTACTATAAATATTTGCAGGCTACTTTCTTCCTATTTTAGCAGAACTCACCACTGAGATAAGTAAGTAAATAAAATATTTGAATATAATTTATTTGACATACATATATGTATATATATAATAGAAGGATAGGCAACCCAAATAACCCTGAGATAGCTTAAATCACAAGAGTCACAAAACATATTTTATTCAGATAAAGTTTCACATTATAAAATATACAGAGTCACCCATAATACATGGTGTAAATAAAATTTTTAATATCACTTTACTATATATATAAAATAAATATAAACATCAAATATCATTTCAATATCATAAATATAATAATAATAATAATTATAAAATTTTATAATATATAAAAGCCAAAGCTGATTGTAATCAAAGCCAATAATAGTATAATTGACACCCAACAGTGGGGCAATATAAAATAAAATATATAAATATAATAGTAAATATAAAAATTAAAAGCCAATAATTATATAATATATATATATATATATATATATATATATATATATATATATATATATATATATATATATATATATATATATATATATATATATATATGCGCATTGAAAACGAAACAGACCGATTTGCGTCCAGATATTTTTTAAGAAACGCTGAAACACGTCAATTTTAATATTAAGGGGACATGTTTTGACATGAAACTCAACTTTGTTACATCAACCCCTTAAGGGTGGTGATAACAATCCTTATATTTTAAATAGGGAACGTGGGTCGAGTGTTACATCATTCGAATGCTCTTTCTTTTCTGAATTCAGCACACAAATTTTTTTGGAATTTTTATCAACTCGTTTAAAAATTATTCACAGTTGGAGTTGCAAGAACGTATTTCATTCATTGTGATAAGAAATGCACTAATTAGTAAATTTTTCGTTAAAAAAAAAACTAAAAAACAAAACCGAACGTTCAAAAATGTTTATTCAGTTAAGTAAGTGTTCAAATTGTTGACCACCTGCTTCCACACAGATTACAAATTTTGTTCAAAACGAGCTCTGACATTCTGGAGCATTTGTGGAGTTATTAGACGGCATTCTTCAACAATGCGTCGTCGTAATTCTTCCAAGGACTCCGGTTCTGTTGCGAAAATTCTACTCTTTAAATGTCCGCATGAAGTCTAAAGTAGTTAAATCCGGTGATCTAGGGGGCCACTCAATAGCACCTCTACGCCCAATCCACTGCTCTGAAAACTCTCTGTTCAAAAAGTCCTAACACGTTGTGAAAAATGCGGAGAAGCTCCATCTTGTTGAAACACTAATTGATTTTCTTGATAGCGATCATCATTTTCAACAATCTCAATTAGTAGAGGGTAAACTATATCTTCCAGTAACTCCAAATACGTTTCGCCACTCAAATTGTCATAAAAAAAAATTGGTCCGATTAAACGGTTTCCAAAAATGCCAGTCCAGACAATCAATTTCTGTGGAGTTTGAGTGTGGATTGCGTCAAAATTTATTGGATTATTATCTGCCCAATGACGACAATTATGACGATTGACTGTAGAGTTTAATAAAACAGCCGCCGATCAAAATCATCTTCATTCAGTTGTTGTACAAGAAGAATTTTATACGGGTGAAATTTATGATGCTTCAATATTCGCTGAATAGTTCTTCTTTGGATGTTTGAAACAGTGGCCAATTTTCTCGTGCTCAAAGTTGGGTCTGCAGCAATTTGTCCTAAAACTTCAATCTCAGTAGTCTCATTTCTAACCGGAAAATCACGTTCAAGATCCCGTTTTTTGTTGGCTACTGAACCACTTTGTCGAAACTTTGCTACTAACTCCCAAATGTATTTTCTTTGATGCAAATTTATTGTTTATAGATCTCATAAACACCACTAGACATAAATTTAAAAAAAGTCTGTGGCTAATGGACCTAACGGTCCGAGGCCAAACCAAATTACAACAACAACAACAACAACAAATGTATTTTCTGTTACATGTCTGTTCGGATGTGGTTCATTAAACAAATTTGCGGTACGATTGGCACAGTCATCGTTTTTGAAAAAAAGTGTAATTATTTTAACTCTTTCTTCTACAGAATACACCATTGTGAAATTAATTTTCGGTAGTACTATCAAATATCAAACCGACCGATAAACTGAAATAATAAACCGCTTTTCTCCCATTCCGATAAGAAATGTACTGATAGTCAATTTTTTGTTTACAAACCAGCTAAGCATTGACTATCAGCACATTTATTGTCGGAATGAGTGAAATGCGTTTTTGCATCTTCAACTGTGAATAATTTTTAAACGAGTTGATAAACTTCCAAAAAATTAATGTGCTGAATTCAGAAAAGAAATATCTTTTAAATGATGTAACAAATGACCCATGTTCCCTATTTAAAATATAAGGGTTGTTATCACCACCCTTAAGCGGTTGATGTCACAAAATTTAGTTTTATGTCAAAACATGTCCCCCCCCCCAATATTAAAATTGACGTGTTTTAGCGTTTCTTAAAAAAAATTGATCTGGACGCAAATCGGTCTGTTTCGTTTTCAATGCGCCACCCTATATATATATATATATATATATATATATATATATATATATATATATATATATATATATATATATATATATATATCTGTTATTATACAAGACACGACACAAAATTTTATGTTAATTATAGGGCGTCTTGCCAAATTATTTTTACAATCACAGCGTGGTCCTTAAATCGTTGATGATACAAACTAACTTTTTTATTAATCGAACACTCCTTATATTATTGGATTTGTGTATTTTTCATTGAAATATAATGTATGTTTGTGAAATATAAATCTCAATGCAGTAAGTTCTTTTTGGTAGCGAATTTTTATTAAATGCTTCATATTTCAATAACTCAATTTACTATCAGCCTAAGGTTCGTTGGCCAGAAAACTAGTTTTTTCGGGAACATTTAAAGTATACTTTCGGAAATTTTTTAAAGCTTTGCAATCATTAAAGTAGTTTCATGAATTATGGGAGGTACATTGTTTATACTATATAGGTTATACCGGTAACCGAACTTGATGCCAGCTTTCATTAAAAAACACATATTTGCCATTAAAAATATTTTTAGGAAATTCAACTTCCAATAACGCACTTGCTGTGTCCAGTTTTTTTTAGTTTTTTTTTGGTCGTATATTCAACTGTAGTAACCAATCATATTATCTAGCTAGAAAAGTTTGAAGAAGACAAAATGGTCAAATTAACCTTGATACAAAAAAAAAGGTAAATGGGTAGTGGTATAGGTAAATACGACTTGGAAACTAACGTTCAATTGATCACAGACTTTCTTATTACTAAGGTAAGAAATAATTCATCGGTTAGAATTATCTATGCTTACATTTTCATAATATATAAATAATTGGTAAATTGTTTTTAAAAGTGTCTAATAAAACTTTAAAATGCCAGACTTAGATAATATCCTTTATTCTGACATCCTGTGACACGAAAAGATCACTGTTTTCCGCTTATACTATTTGTCTCTACTTTCGCGGGTTTTTTCCTGTTTCGTGAAAAAACTGTTATTTGGAAAGTTATCGTCTAAAAAACCCTTCAAAAATTTTCGTGGAAAGATTAGTATATAATTTTCGTGTAATATTACTTAAGTCAATTATTGTAAAAAATGGCTAATTTTTGTGACACAAATGTTTGGAAATTATCATGTAAAAAATTGTTATGAATTTTTGTCAAAAACTTTTTGTAAATAATAATATATTGACAAGTGTAGTTTTTGTGTAAATTGTTTGAATAGGTTCATTGGCCAAGAAAATTGGACCAGTTTTTCCAGAAAACTTTAGGTTTATTTTTGGAATATTTTTTTTCAAACAACAAAGTTATTTTGAGGGAATGCGGTGCATGGTTTCTACTATAATATCTGACGTTTATACTACATCTACCAAATTTAATATCTTCCATTACAAAAATACATATTTGTATGAAAATATTTCTAGGAGAATTCGCCACCACAAGGCACTTGCTGGCCTTAGATTTTTTCTCTATTATAATTATGTTTCTATTTACCTTGGTATCGTGAAAATTTCGTAGCAATTTTTTAAAATTTTTGCCTAAAGGCTTCGTGTTGTAATCTAAACTTTTCTGTAACGTTATTTTGTAGAGCAAATAATGTGAAAAGGAAATTTAGATTAAGCCGCTTCGGTTCATTCAATAATAGTAAATGTTCGTACCTCGTAGGTTCATTTGCCTAATTCCTGCACATAATAGTTTAATTTAACTGAATTGTGTGGCCGGCTAATCCTCGTTAATCAATTGCCATGAGTGAAATTGTCCTAGATTTCACCAATAGTACATCATCACAGGACAATAGTCAGAAATAGAAGTGTTTCTAGGCATGCAGAACATGACTATCCCATTTAAAGCATTACTAGTACGCACCTAAAATAGCAGTTTTAACCAAGTATGTAAAAAAGGTTGCATTAATATATATATATATATATATATATATATATATATATATATATATATATATATATATATATATATATATATATATATATATATATATATATATATTTGTGTGTGTGTGTGTGTGTGTGTGTGTGTGTGTAACACCAAAAAAGGCCGCGATCGCGACATAGAAAAGCATGCACAAAATTATTTAGAAGATTCGGTTAATTCCGTAAGTTGGTAATAGGGCCTACATTATAAAAATATTTTCACGTTTTTGACACCCGCGGTTATGCCAGAAGTAGTCATCAATTTGATAATTTCAAATCCAACTCCTACATAGAAGTCATAACAAAATTATTAGGGCTGGCACGGTGCAGTTCAAATGTCTGGAAGGTTAAGATAAACAGAAATAAAGCCTCATATTTACTTCGAATTAGTAATTATTGTAAAATTAGTAATCAGCCAGGTATCTTGCATCATAGTATATTTGTGTGGTGCGACTATTCCACACAACATAGCTTCTTCCTGGCACCAGTTGACGAGGCTGAAGCAAAACATATGCTGTGACTGAAATATGTAAGTTTGTTCAATTGTGTACAAACAAGAGGTCTGAGGATCCAGATGGTTTTCCATGCACAATGGTTGGTCTTATCTCTGACTTAGTCGTGTTGCCTCTTATAATAAACAATTATTTTTTACAGGGAATATTTCTTGACCGATTAAACATTGGAAAATAAGTACTGATATACAAGGGAGATGAGAGGATATTTCTGGACAATTACAGACCTGTGCGTGTTCATTCAGTGTTCCCCAAGTTATAGAACGTGCAATGTTTAATAGGCTGGATAACTACGTCAATAGGGTTTAGTTATTTTCACCATCCCATCGTTGGTTTTGTAAGAAAAAATCAACAATTACCGCCTTGTATGAGACTGCCAATAAAATCGTGGAAAACATGGACAAAGGGCTGAATGTTGCTGGGTCATACTTTGATTTATCAAAGGCTTTTGATCTAGTAGATCATGAGCAGCTTTTGCAAACACTGGGGCAATACGGTATCCGCGGTATTGAATTGGAATGGTTTGCCAGCTACCTCTCAAACAGAAAACAGTATATACAGCTGACTGGAAAGTGTGACCGTACCGAAAATGTGCAGGTAAATCAAAATTTAGTAATAATTTGTGAGGAGAGATGCCCTGTCCCCAACTCTTTTTCTTTTGTATACAAGTAGTCTGCAACAATACTTTGTTGAGGATCAAAATCCTAATATATGGCAATATGCCGTTGACACCTCGTTCACTATTGCAGTTTGTACTTTTCCAGAACTGGATATCTTTTGTGCTGGGGTTGTGAGATCAATATCTGATTGGTCTAGGGAAAATAAACTTATTTAAAATCTTAAAAAATGTTAACATATAATTTAAAAATATCCACGCCAGACTAAACAGTGCTTCCAGTTTATCTAATAATGAACATACAGCATCTAATACAAATTTTTTAGGGATTATCTTAGATAAATTTCTAACCTGGGAGCCTCACTCTATCTTTATAGTTTGTTACTCTTCGTGAGAGAAAACCCAAAATATTTTAATATGTTAGGAAACAAATGTCCAACTAGAAATACAGGTATTGTTGCTATTCATCAATACTCTACTTCATGTTTCCAGAAAGGAACACAATATATGGCAATGAGAGCATACAACCATTTACCTGCGTACATAAGCAATATCACTGGGCTTGCATAATTCAAAAGAGGGCTAAAGAAATAACTTTTGGACCACCCATTCTATGCAATTACAGATTACATACAGATTAGGTCACCAAAACGTCAATATATGTTAATGAACATAAAAAATCATATCGCGTGGTTTAGTTTTGTATATCATACTTTTCACATATACCCATAAGAAGAAATCTAATAGCGTAATATCAGTTGACCTCGCTGGTCATTATAACGATCCTCGGCTCCCCATTTACCGACTTGGATGCATTAAGTAGAGTTGCTGCCGGACATTGGCTTGGTAATATGCTGGTGCTCCATCCTGCTGAAATCGTATTACATTCGCTTTAGCTTGCTCGATCTAGATATATGTTTGCCCAAGTTAGCACTATTCCACACAACATAGCTTCTTCCTGACACCAGTAGACGAGACTGAAGCACAGCATAAAGAAGTCTATACTGTGACTGAAGTATGTAAGTTTGTTTAACTGTGTACAAACAAGACGTCTGAGGATCCAGACGGTTTTCCATGCACAATGGTTGGCCTGATCTCTGACTTATTTGTGTCGCCTCTTACTTGTATAATAAACAAACAAAAATTTACAGGGAATATTTCATGACCGATTAAACATTGGAAAATGGGTAGTGATATACAAGGGAGGGGAGGGGACATCTCTAGAAAATTACAGTCCTGTGGGTGTTCATTCATTTTTCCACAAATTATATAACGTGCAGTGTTTAATAGGCTGTTAGTTACTTTCACCATCCTATCATTGGAAAACATGGACAAAGGGCTGAATGTTGCTGGGTCATACTGTGATTTATCAAAGGCTTTTGACCTAGTAGCTCATAAGCAGCTTTTGCAAACACTGGGGCAATACGGTATCCGCGGTATTGAATTGGAATGGTTTGCCAGCTACCTCTCAAACACAAAACAGTATATACAGCTGACTGGAGAGTGTGACCGTACTGCAGATGTGCAGATAAATCAAAATTTAGTAATAATTTAAGAGGAGTTCCACAGGGAGGTGCCCTGTCCCCAACTCGTTTTCTTTTGTAAGTAGTTTGCAACAATACTTTGTTGAGGATCAAAATCCTAATATATGTCAATATGCCGATGACACCTTGTTCACTATTGCAGTTTGTACTTTTCCAGAACTGTATATCTCTTGTGCTAGGGTTGTGAGATCAATATCTGATTGGTCTAGGGAGAATAAACTTATTTTAAATCTTGAAAAAACAGTTAACATAGAATTTTAAAATATCCACGCCAGACAAAACAGTGCTTCCAGTTTATCTAATAATGAACATACAGCATCTAATACAAATTTTTCAGGGGTTATCTTAGATAAATCTAACCTGGGAGCCTGTGTGTGTGTGTTTTGTTTCTTGAACGTCGGCCTATTTCCGCGACTATGGCCAATCACCGACGCCAGGGAGCAGTTTCACCTCACTATACTGGAAATTTTGTCGAACCCCTGTCTTTCTGTAGAGAGGGTAGGGATCTTTAACGTGCCCAACATCGCATGGACACGGGACCGACGGCTTTACGCCCCCTCCGAAGGGCGGAACGTGCAGACATTCAGCTTGGTCAAATACAATGCCAGAACTATGTGAACTATGTGAATGCCAGAACCTCGGTTGATGTTAATTTTACAGTTCGTACTGAAAAAGTGAAAGGAGTATCCCGGGATCGAACCCAGTACCCCTCGGTTCAGAGGCACACGTTCTTACCCCTGAACCACCAAGGTTCTAACCTGGGAGACTCACACTAATTATGTGGCGGCCAGACTACACAGTGCCTAATTGTCTAATTTAAAATACATAGAGGGAGATAGTACACTTCGGTTGTTTGATCCCGCACACGTAGGTGGCGATAATGACGTTTTACTCACTCTATCTTTATAGTTTGTTACTCTTCGTGAGAGAAAACGCAAAATATTTTAATATGTTAGGAAACAAATATCCAACTAGAAATACAGGTATTGTTGCTATTGATTAATACTGTACTTCACTTTTCCAGAAAGGAACACAAAAATGGCAATCAGAGCATACAACCATTTACCTGCGTATATAAGGAATATCACTGGGCTTGCATAATTCAAAAGAGGGCTAAAGAAATAACTTTTGGACCACCCATTCCATTCAATAAATGAATATTTTAATATTGGGTGGTCATTATTTGTATGTTATTTTATTGCATTTGAATACATTGTATATGTTTTTCAATGTGTACATATGATGCGTGTATTTGTTCATTGGAGTGGGCATACGTTTTTGCGTATGTTGGGTAGAGTAATTTTTGTTAATTGAGCAATGTTTTGCATTTTGTGTCCTTTTACGAGTTTTTTATAAATAATTTTTTATATTTTAGGTATGGACTCCTTAACTGTGTATTGTTCACAATAGATAATTTATATTTATACGCCGGCAGAACAACAATAAATAAAAATTTGTTAATTTATTAGGGTATTTTGACCTAAAAATCATTTGGAAAATACACTAAAATTACAGATTAGGTCATCAAAACGTCAGTATATGTTAATGAACATAAAAAATAATATCGCGTGGTTTAGTTTTCTATGGCATACTTTTCACATATAACCATAAGAAGAAATCTAATAGTGTCAGATCGGGTGATCTTTCTGGCCATTATAACGATCCACGCCTACCCATTCACCGATTTGGAAGTATTAAGTCGAGTTGCTGCCCGACATTGGCTTGGTAATATGCTAGTGGTCCATCCTGATGGAATCGTATTACATTCGCTTTAGCTTGATCGATCTAGATATATGTTTGCCCAAGTTGGCATGACATTATTTTCGAGCTGTGCTGAATAGTTATCTTCATTCAAGTTGCCATCAATGAAGAAGGGAACAGCGACTTGGTTTCCAACTACTTCTCGCCAAGCATGAACCTTTTCAGAGTATTGCGAATGTTTTTTACTCATCCAGTGTGAATTTTTTTAAGACTAGTGGCAACAATTTTGCCGATTAGCATGGCCGTGAAGTGTTAAACTGCACTCATCAGAAAACAAAACATGTTATATTTGGATAAGATTGTTATCGAATAGTTCCAGCAGTTGTTCACACAAAGGCATTCTGTTACCAAAATCGCCTTCCATGGGCTTCTAAGTGTATAAGATTATTGGGATGCATTATTTTCTTTTGATATTCGAATAATCGATGAATGGGTAATATCCAATGTTGTGGCTGCTGGTTGATTGGATGTATGTGGGTTTTCCTCAAACACAAGCATTGCATCCAAGTTTTGCAAGCTTCGGTCTCACTTAGGTGCTAGTTGGGATAGGGAACCTCAATACTGATGGCGGGGGAATAATATCGCAGATTCGCCAGTGCAAAGATTTTCAGGGTGTTGTTTTTAAAAAACAATACTTATGAGAGCTTGAAGTTAACGACTTTTGTTTATTTAGAGTGACATGTGGGTGATTAGGTGATCGACTGAGATATTTTAAATAAATGTGTTAGAACGAACCGTTTGCTGGCGCAGCCTCAGTGGTCCAGCGGTAAGAACGTGTGCGTCTGGACCAAAGGGTATCGGTTGCAGTTCCCAGTAGGAGTAAGTGTGCTTATTAGGCTAATTATAATTTAATATACCTTTATATTTTGTTAGATTATTTTAGATAATAAACAAATAGTTGAGTGTAGTTAATAAAATAGCTATTTGGAATGATGTCAGAAATGTTTCGTTTAATTTATAAAACATGGCTCAATTTTAACGTGCTGTTTTATTGTCGAACAACTAACACTAGGATATTCGATTTCTACTTGTAATAGGGGCTGAAACGTTAGGTTAATAAATCAAAAGGAGAATGTGAAATATAAGTCATTAAAACTTGATCTCGCCGCCGCACTATAATATTAAATTATGTTCCACAGGTAGAAATGGAGTAATAGATTTACGATATCAGAAAATATGGTTTTAGTGCGTAAATCAGTGTTCAATGTATCATTTACTGTAGTAAAGAGTAGCACAAATCAAAATTATATTGTAAAGCTAATTGTAAGTAATTTATGATCTTGTGAGAAACATATTTTATTACTTGTACTTTTTGTTATCTTTGAATTAAGCTGATTAACTTCACTTCTGAAGAATTATTGCCTTTATAATATAAAATTCTATTAAATATTTAATGCCAGATGGAGTGTAATGTACGACGTGTTAATAAAAAAATTGAAACCCCTTGTTCGTTGTGGTACCAAATTGTTTCTTAAAAAATAAACAGGTTAATGTGGTTGAGAAAATTAAAAAGTTTAAAAATTATATTTTGCCTAAAAAAAAACTAAATATACCGGGTCTCTCACGCAATTTTATTTACGTCGCTCTATTTGCGCGACTATGGCCAATCACCTTGGTCAGGAGGCAGTCTCACCTCACTATTCTGCAGATTTTTTCAAATCTCTTACTTTCTATAAGGAGGGTAGGAATCTATAACATGCCCTATGGTACACGGGACCGATGGCTTAACGCACCCTCCAAAGAGCGGAACATGAAGACATTCAACTTGCTACAACCTTGGTTAATGTTAATTTGCAATATCTCCAGAAAAATAATTTGTGCCAATTGGCAACTAACATTTTCGACAAAAAATAATTTAAAAAACTTACTAAGTAGCCAAAAAGACACGATTAGTACGGCCAAGATTACGGGAATTTATAAAATAGGTTGTAAATATTGTAATCTGAAATAAGTCATACAAACAAAAAGATCTATTGGAATTAGATTCAAAGAACATTTAGCACAATTAGGATACAGTACTATGGATAGATCTGCCGTCGTCCGACATATTTGGGATAATAATCACCACCTTAATGAAGATAATCTAAAATTAATAAAAAATGTTAGACTACCGTGACAGCTAAACACGTTCGAAAGTATGTATATATATATATATATATATATATATATATATATATATATATATATATATATATATATATATATATATATATATATATATATATATATATATATTGATAAATATAGTAATATTAAAAAATGTTTGAATCTCCTCTGCCGCCTATGCGCGGTCTCCTAATAGATTACTTTATAAAATAAATACCGACAGAGGCGCGTCCGATAGATAATAAAAGAATACAAATATTTCACCCAAACGAAATATGTGAATTTCGGTCGTGGAACCTCCCTAAATCGTTAGTCTTCGACTACCTGCAGAAGAATATAAATAGAGTTGTGGGTGGATATAAGATATTTAGAATTATGCAGCTACTAATGACGCAAACTTATAAGTGAAACAATCATCAGCTTTAGTGAATTTTCTTTAAAAAATTCACTAATGAGGAGATCCCGACTTTTGAATTTTGAAAAAATTTCTTCAAATGAGCGCTATTTGGGACCCCTGGAACCCAAATCCGAGGTTGGATTCAGACTTTATATGTTTATATATATATATATATATATATATATATATATATATATATATATATATATATATATATATATATATATATATATATATATATATATATATATATATATATGTTTATATATTTATATGTCACACCGCTAACTCAAAAACTAATGCTCCGATTTTGATAAAATTTAGTGAGTACCTTCCTTTCGCAAGTGGTTTGGATAAGTTCGTTAGCCAGGAAAATCGGACTAGTTTTTTCCGGAAAATGTTTATATCTCCGGAAATAACAAAGTTAGGTCAAGCATATTGGGTGTGAGGGTTTACATCATAAAAAGAAAACCACGCACCAAAATTTGTCTCTACGTTAAAATAAAACAAGGTTTTAAGCTTTTAAGCTTTTATTCTTAAAACGTCAAAAAAGTCGCGATTCTAAACGTCAAAATTGACATGTTCTAGATAGAGAACTTATATGAATGGCTATGCAGCGTAAATGTCGTAAAAGAAGTTAAAAAGCCTTAAGTTTCAGCTACAATCTTCATTGTTCTTTATTTTATTTAATTATTTGCAGAAAATTAATTTAAAATACACCCTTTATGTGATGCTTTTGTATCAGTTTAAGTTGTTTATTTAATTTTAAGGATTCAGATTACGCTTATTATGTAGCTTTTTTCAATTGTGCAATGTTGAAGTTTTTTATGGAGAAACAGTGTTGGTAAGTAGTTTCTCCTTTCTATGGACTTCTGCAAGGTAAGTTTTTTACAGTTTGCATTTGTAGCTACATTGTAGCATGTTTACCTTGTACAGAACCTCAAATTGACTTTAGGTCTCTTAACTGTATTGTGGAGTTGAGATCACACGATGGTTAATGCATAAAGGGGTTCCTCTAAGCATGTTTCTTAATTTTTTTTCAAAAAACGAACAATACGCTAATCTGCTAATTTACTTATAAGTTATTAATATTTAAAAAAAAATGCAAACAATCCTCGAGCCTGGAATAAAGTTCTCTTCGTCATTTTAACGTTAAATGAAACTTCCTTCTCCCGTTTCGCATTCCTTCAACACATTGGGCACAAAACATATAGGAATTAACTTAAAATTATCATTTATAATTAAAGGAAAATACAACTTGGTCTAGGTATGCAACGAAAAAACTCACACAAAATAGAATAATTTCTAGATTCTAAAACCTACTGTGACGCTATAATGAAACAACGTCAAATTAAACAAAAACCATTTCAGGTTAAGGGATGGAAAAATGTTTTTACAGTAAAATAACCTTTCGTACTCCAAAAAACAACAAGATTCTTATAAAGCGTAATGCATCATATTCCACGGCAACAGGACATGACAAATTATTTTGATAAATGTCAGATCTACTTTCAAAGTGACATGTAAATAAGTATTTTGTTTTCTGACATTTGTGATACAAATGTAGACATGCTCTTCTTCTTACAATCACATTTATTTTTGGACATCACAATTTTACTCATAGAGTTGGATACAATTTTAGTGACTTTTGAATTTTGAAGATATTTCTTTAAATGAGCGCGAAGTAGGTCCCATATCCGGGTTAGTTTCAGTTTTTATCTGTTTTCATATATACAGGGTGACGCATTTCTAGGGTAAAGCTCAAAATATTCATTATTATACAAGATATCATAAAAAAAATTTATGTTAATTATACGATGTCTGGAGCTGCATCTTATAAAATTATTTTTACAATCACAGGTGGCCCATAAGTCGCTGCTGATGCAATTTTTTTTCTAATCGAACACGCCTTATAGTATTACAATTTTTGCATTTTTCATCGAAAGATAATGCATGTTTGTAAGAAAATAAATTCGTGACTCAGCAACTGCGTTATGGTAGCGATTTTTCATAAAATGTTTCTTTCGATAGCTTAATTTACTATTAACCTAAGGTTCGTTGGCTAGGAAACCAGTTCTTGGGCACATTTTAGGTTTATTTTCGGAAGATTTTTGTATATTGTCAAACAATAAAGTTTTTTTTATGAAATATGGTACATTGTTACTCCTATATAGGTTATACTGGTAACCAAATTTGATGCAAGCTTTCTTTAAAAAATTATATTTCCTATTAAAAACATTTTTATGAAAATTCACTACCATAACGCCCTTTTTGCGTCCAGAGATTTTTTTTAATGTATTGTGGTCATTTTGATTCTCCAAGTGTGCTTATCAGTGCTCATCACAGGTCCCAATCTTCACTTAATATAGTTACTCTGCAAAGTTTTCAGTAAGCAATGTTTGGTTTAGTCGCTGTAGTGAGAACTATGATGGTTTATAAATAAGATGTCAAACATTGACATCCAAAAGTTGAATACTGACAAAATTGTACATGTCTTAAAACAACGTGTCGAGAAAAAGCTAGAATTTAATAAAAAAATGATCCATGTCGTTTAGTAAGTATTTATTTTTTAAAGGATTACTGTGCAAAGAAACTTATGCTGATGTGGTAAAAGACTTAAATGATCAAGGTCCTTTGTGTGGTACTAATAACAACAGGGCTGTGAAATTTAAAAAGGAAAGAGGAAATGTCAAAGATTAAGATGGATTTTAGAAATCTGCCAAGTAAAGATGTCAAAATTTGGACAAGCTTTGGGTTTTCTTTCCGAAAATATTTGACGACTGGGCTGAAAGGTATAGCAGAAACATTGCACATTTAATATGAGCATGTGTTTTACATCCTTCGTCACAAATTGGAAATGAGAAACGTTTCGGCAAAGCGGAAACGGAAATTCGTGAGCGGTGATCAGAAGCGCCGTTGTTTCAAAACGCCAAAGGAGATGTACAACCGATTTGAAGAAGATTCCTCAAATTTTTTGGTCACGTTGTCTTTACGGATAAAATTCGAGTCCATCACTATGATTCATGATTCAAAGACTAAAGATCAATCAAAAGGAAAACGTATTTCTGTTCTTCACCACAAAAAAATTATGTGTTCAAAAGTAGCTGGCTCTTTCTTCAGCTTGGTATGATAAAGATGCGATGATTCTGATAGATTCTGCGGAATAATGTAGACTCTGACGTAATCATACTATCGTGAGCTGCTGATTAAACTACCCGAGAAAATTGTAGAAAAGCTCTACGGAAAACTAACCAGAGTGATTTTTTTGCAAGACAACGCTACTTCTCACAAATCGTTTATTACGCTGCAAATATCTAATACAGTTGGGTTTGAGATGGCTGAACCACACCATTATCTGAATTTAGCAAAAACCTGACTATTATTTATCCCTTCACTTTACAGTACCTTACCATCTCCAAATGGTTACATCTACCATAAATGGAGCCCCAGCTATATAGGCGCAGCTTTTCCAACTGTGAGTGGTTACATAATAGCGCAAATAGAAGCCAGCTATCATACAATACCAGCATCAAGAAATGTTAAGTAGAATTTGCTTAACGCAGGTTCACCAGAAAACAAAATTAACAATAAAAGTCCATCCTTTCGCCTATAAACATGTGATACGAATTCGAATTTTTTCACTCGCTATGTTTAAGCACAAGAGTTTGTTCCTGAGAATGGTTGTAGGAAATAATAAAGACATTTAAATTTAATTAATAGGCAAATGATTATAAAGTGTATTAATTATAATTTTATAACTAGGTTAAATCGGTATTGAAATTATTTGACACAGGTTTAGCAATATCACGTTTCAATAGTGGTGAAATTTATATATACAGCATACTTTTCGTTCTGAAATGCAAATAATATAAATGCCATTAGTTGGCATAATTTGTTTTGGAAGGTATAAAACTACTGATGAGTGTTTTTTAACCGACTTCAAGAAAAGGAGGTGGTTCTCAATTCGACTGTATGTTTTTTTTGTGTGTTACCTCAGAACTTTTTTCTAGGTGAACCGATTTTGATGATTCTTTTTTTATTTGAAAGCCGGTGCTTCTCGTGCGGTCTCATATAAATATGATTAGGATCCAACCAGTAGTTTTTGAGTTATCCTTAATAATGCGTATATAATTGACTTCGACTACATTGATGATGATTGTGGATCACACCGTTGCGCTTCCGTATACTTAAATCAGATATAAAGCTTCAGATTCACTAAAAATAAAGAAATAAACAAAAATTTTAACAAAATGGAAAACCGACTTCAAATAAAATATTCTAAAACAAAAAATGCACTAAAAAGTAAAAAATAATTGCGTATTCTTCTGTCTACAACTTACAATCAACTTATTTTTTCCACTCAATGCACGATCAATGCATTTACCACGCAAGAATGTAGGTACCCACTTAAACTTAACCTCTAACTCAACACATACCTATGACTAACAGACAATTATCAAAATATTTATTTAGAGTTCACCTAAGCAGAAAGATTTAAATATATGTGTAGACTGCTTAAAAGACAATCACATTATTAGAATCATATAATGTAAAATTATTGTTATTTTTGGAGTCGGTGTCAGCCAAGATGGGTTTGTAACTACTTAACCTAAAATGTCTTACTATATAACAATTGGCATACACACTTTACACACATAGACGCAGCACACAGCGCGGGCGGGTCGATTGCGCGCGCGCGCCCGGAAGAATGGTTGGAGGGGTATAATAGCCTAGTGAGCGAGGCAAACGCGTACGCCGGCCATACGCTAGTCAATCAAGAGAAAGGAGTGGTAGGAGTTACTTGATTATAAACCGATTGCGATTCTTTTTCATTCTACACCGTCTTTCTTAAGATATTTCTTTATGTTTATTATTATAGCTACATTTTCGTATCAATGTTGCTTGATATTGTCGTATTAAATTTCATTTGTAAATAGGTTGAATTAGGTAATGGTACTTTGTCTTGAGAGAGGTATTGTCACAGCATAATATCTTATTAAAGCTCATTTGTAAATACGTTTAATTAGGTGTGTGTGTCTTGTTGCATTAAATTTCATTTGTAAATAGGTTTAATTAGATATTGGTATATTGTCGTTTGAAGGTCCCAGGATATTGTCACAGTATATTGTATAAAATTTCATTTGTAAAATAGATTTCATAAGGTATTCTCGTATTATTAATGTAAGATGAATTGTCGTATTTCCTTGACTGACACCTACTCTAAAAATAACAATAATGTTACATTATATGATTCTAATAATTTGATTGTCTTTTAAGCAGTCTACACATATATTTAAAACGTTCTGCTTAGGTAAACTGTAAATAAATATTTTGATAATTGTCTGTTAGCCATAGGTATGTGTTGAGTTAGAGGTTAATTTTAAGTGGGTACCTACATTCTTGCGTGGTAAATGCATTGATCGTACATTGGGTGGAAAAAATAAGTTGATTGTAAGTTGTAGACAGAAGAATACGCAATTATTTTTTACTTTTTAGTGCATTTTTTGTTTTAGAATATTTTTTTGTGAAGTCGGTTTTCCATTTTGTTAAAATTTTTGTTTATTTAGTAATAGAGATCTAGTTTACGTAACTTTATATTTAGATGTGTTTGTACATTTTTTAAGAGACTATATTTTCATTAAAGTTGTTACATCCTTACTACGTCCGTCTAGCGCATAATAATTTGTGTTACCCTATTCCCCTCATTTATCCTCCCATCCTTTAAGACGCTATTAATTATAATGGCAATTTTTTGCTTGTACCAGCCGTGCAAAATTTATCCCTGGGAGTTCTGTTTTGAACGATAATGTATGTTCCGTCGTCATTTTCGACACCTTTTTTGCCACACGCACGTGCCGACTATGGATCCAAAAACACCGTTGGTAACACTGGGCACATCCCTCAATGATGATCAACATGAAGATGGCAGCCTGAAGAGATACGTTTTCTGACGGCGTCGCATTGGTTGGATAGGCGGTCTACCCCCTCTCGACCCCGAAGCATCCCGAGACTTGGGAGTGAAAAACGCTGCAACTACCCTATTTGATCAACGATCGTTCGAGAGTGCAGTTCACTCGCAGTTGAACTTCTTCGTTTTCCCGTGGGCAGACAGGCCCGTCGCAGCCACGTGACCTTCCAATAGGTGTTTGGAACCAACGTGGACCATATGGCGAACGCGAGTTACGTTCTCATTTAAGTGCGACAAACTGCAGATTCCAGAGCATGAGGCTGCTCCTTAGTTTCCATCGCTGCAACAAGTTCTTCACGTGTGTGAAGAAGTGAGGTTCCCGAAACACCCAGTGAGCTGATCCACGACGTCGTCCCCGGCAAGACAAGGTATTTTGGTTATACTACAACCCTTCTGTAAATTATTGTCGGTGTAACTTTCCCCATTGTTCAATAAATTTATTTAATTAATCCGCGTTAATGTTTTCTTTACCATGTAACCCCCTGATGTACATGCAACCGTTCAATTACACATAAACATTTAGAGCTATCGGAGAACGTAGCCAATCAGCCGCTACATTGTTTGGTCCATCGGCCGTGATAATTTTTTTCTTTTTTAATTCTCACGTTGGTTGCGTGTAACATTAGATTGGTAAAGAAACCATACAGTGCTCTGTGTGACATTGTTGTAAATTTCTAGATGTAGTAGCATATTTGTAGTTATTTTATATTAGCACGTGGGTTTAATTGAAGTTATACCCTATTGTATACAGGTGTATACATTCGTACTGTTGTTTCTGAATCTAAAACATCCATTTCTCTCAAATATTGTGGTAGCCGGGGGCGTGTAATTTCGTATTGTAACATTTTGTTCTTCATTTAACTTTTATTTTAAAGCCAGTGCTCTATTTCTCATACGCCATGCCGTACACAGTGGATAGAGCCGTTTTCAATGCAAGGCAAACGTTATATCGCTTGAAAGCCACATTGGAAGTGGCTAAACAAGCCATTGAAAACCGAGAGCATGTGCTAAAATTCTCTGCTGCTTATCAGTTGTCTTTAAAACTTTTCGACGAATTCACGTGTGTTCATAAAGACACTTTGTTAGATGAATCAGAGATGGACAAAGTTGATTTGTTGTTCGAACTAACAGTGCAGATCGATGACGCAATGCACGAGATTAACGCGTGCCACATGCGGTTATCTCCACCTCCAAATATTGGCGCTCAATCCTCAAGGCAACATGATGTTCCTAGAGCGGTCCAAGTTATAAATCCAAACACTTTCGCGCCAGAGGAGCTGCGAGCTCGGTCGCCAGCGAGAGGTACACCCATGTCTAATTTAGGATCCTTCGCAGGATCACGAGAGTCATTATACACTACGCGGTCTTGCAACGTTAGGCTACCAAAAATTAATTTACCAGTTTACAACGGTGATTTGGGCACCTGGGCCAACTGGTTCGATTTGTTTCGAACACTCATTCATCAGAATGATTCGCTTTCAGCGATCGAAAAGCTGCAGTACCTGGTTTCGTCGCTTTCCGAGGAACCTCTCTCGATGGTAAAACATCTTCCTCTGACATCTGCCAACTATGCTGTGGCCTACGAGTCTCTAATCCATAGGTATCAGAACGATCGAGTGCTTCTCTCCTACTACTGGAACCAGTTGGTAAATGCCCCTCAGGCCGATTCCGATTCACCCCATTCGCTCAGAACCCTGCTAAATTGCTTTAATGAAAATATTTCGGCCATCGCACAACATTCAAACGTAGATTTATGGGATTTTACACTGGTTAACTGGTTCCTTCAAAAGATGGATTCTGCTTCCAGGAAACGCTGTGAGATTCACTTTGCTAGTGTTAGCATTCCAACATACGCACAGCTGAAACAGTTCATGGCTGACCAATGTCGAGCTTTAGAAGCTCACACACTGACGCTTCCGTCAACTAAAACACCCGTTTCTCGTTCTGGGGTCAGGGCCAGGTCGATGTTCGCTAAAGCCGAGCAGGGCTTTCCTGTTCGTGGTCCTTCACAGCCTTGCCCTTGTTGTAGAGGCCCGCACTTTATCAATCGCTGTCCCCAGTTCTTGGGCATGCCTTCTAAAGATCGAAAGCACGCGGCAAGGCAAGCTAAATTGTGCTATAATTGCCTTCGTGGCACTCATGTGCTGCTACAGTGCCCGTCCAAATCATCCTGTCGATTATGTGGGGCAAGACATCATAGTCTGCTTCATGCTGATCAAATTCAGTCTTCGCCCGCTTGTAAGTCGACCACAACTGCGTCGCTTGTACCCTCAGCTCCACGAGCTGAACGTGTTCCTTCTGATTACTCTTCAGTTGGGAACATTACCACCGCACTACTTTCCCCCCAGCCTCGTAGGAAAACTGTTCTTCTGGCCACGGCAGTAGTGGAAATCCAAGGCAAGACAGGCAAGTATCAACGCTGCAGGGCTCTCATTGCTACAGGGTCTCAGGCTTCTTTCATTGTAGAGCATCGCGCTCGCCAATTGGGTCTCTCGCGCACGCATACCCGTATAGAAGTCTTGGGGATCGGGAAATCCGATTCAGGTTCATCTTGTGGCACCGTGCAGTGTCATATTCGTTCACCTATTGATTCTCGTAAGGCCTTTTCTCTGGAGACAGTAGTACTTCCGAAAATTTGCGGAAATCTTCCTACTTCATCCTTCACAGTCAATAGGTTTCCTCATTTGCAAGGTATAACGTTAGCCGATCCTGAATGGCACACACCAGGTCCTATAGACATTCTGTTGGGAGCAGACATTTATCCGCAGTTGGTGAACGGCGGTCAACTTGTACCTCCTGCCGGCGTTGAAGCGCCACTTGCTATCAACACTTGCTTTGGCTGGGTTCTCATTGGAGCCACTTCGACAGTTTTACCCAGTCAGGTGCTTTCTTTCTTAGCGTCACTAGAGTATCCCGTTGAAGAAACACTGAAACGCTTCTGCGAAATTGAACAAGTCCCTTCCCTCAAGCACTTGTCTCCAGAGGAAAAAATAGCCGAACGTTTGTTTACGGAGACGCACGTTCGCGATAAAACTGGTCGTTTTCATGCCACACTTCCTTTCAGGTCAGATCTTTCTGCATTTTCAGAGACTATTATCCAAGCGGATCGCCGACTCACCGGGCTGGAGCGTCGCTTCGCCAAACAGCCTGCTCTTCAAATGTCCTATAAACTTTTCATGAAAGATTACTTGGAGTCCGGTCGCTTCGCCAAACAGCCTGCTCTTCAAATGTCCTATAAACTTTTCATGAAAGATTACTTGGAGTCCGGTCGCTTCGCCAAACAGCCTGCTCTTCAAAGGTCCTATAAACTTTTCATGAAAGATTACTTGAAGTCCGGTCATATGTCGTTGTTGACTTCTGAGCTTCCGCTGAACCATTATTTCATTCCTCACCATGGAATTTTTAAATCCAGTAACCCTTCATCTGGTATCCGAGTGGTTTTTAATGCTTCTGCCAAAGATTATTTTGGGCAGTCTCTTAACGAAACCCAGCTTGTGGGCCCCAAGCTTCAATCTGATATCTGTTCAGTGCTTTTACATTTTCGCTCTCACGAAGTTGTATTCACGTGCGACGTTAGACAAATGTATCGTCAAATTCGGGTTGTTGACGCCCACAAACCCTTTCAGCTAATTCGATGGCGATTTTCCCTAGATGAACCGGTTCAAACTTACCAGCTTAACACAGTCACGTATGGTATCTCGTCCTCGCCTTTTCTGGCCATTCGTGTTTTGCAGCAGCTCGCAACAGATGGAGCTGATTTATATCCACTTGCTTCCCACGCACTTCGCACATGTCTGTATGTCGATGACTTAGCGTGCGGCGCAAGTTCTGTCCAAGCATGTAAACAACTTCAACGTGAACTAGTTGACTTGCTTAAAACCGGCGGTTTTGAACTGCGCAAATGGGCATCCAATCGTTGTCAACTCCTGGAGAACATCCCACCTGAACATCGTCAGGTGAAACCATTGACGTTCGAGGAGGAGGCTGACGCAAGAGTAAAGGTTCTCGGCTTACAGTGGCATTCTTCTCACGATAAGTTTTCATTCCAAGTGAAGCCTGGTGGTGCTCCGTGCACCAAGCGCGGCATTTTGTCGGAGGTGACTCGCATGTACGACCCTCTAGATTTCCCATGTCACGTCATATGGTTTGTTTATAGCTTTATTCAGCGACTATGGCTATGGGGAATTTATTGGGAGCATCCACCCTCCGTCGAACTTAACCTGCAACGGTTCAAGTCCCAGGCATGCATGATATGCCTACCTTTTCCTGATCTATCTCATTTGTCATTATCAAGGCTTTCGAGGTGGCAACTCATCCAAAGCATGCAGCAAAGTTTTTGGGTACGCTGGAAGAATGAGTACCTCCATACGCTTCAACAAAGAGAGAAGTGGTTTTCAGACTCTTCATCCGTAACGACAACGGGATCGTTAGTTTTGCTTAAGGACGACAATCTTCCACCCCTGAAATGGAAATTGGCTCGAGTTATTTCCCTCCATCCCGGTCGCGATGGAATTGCCCGTGTAGCTACAATCAGGACCGATTCTGGAACCCTTCAAAGACCGTTAGTTAAGTTATGTCCCTTGCCTAACCAATAGGTACTTAGTTAGTTCTATATAATCTGGGTGCATATATGTGTGTGTATGTGTGTATAGGTATGTATATAGTTGTGTGTATATATATGGATGATGTAGATAGTTGTACCCCTTTTTTTGTCACATTGAGCACTGTCGTTTTGTTTGTATGGTTTTCCTTTTTGAGAAATTACACCAGGCTGTAATTTCTGGGGGGCGGTGTATGTTCCGTCGTCATTTTCGACACCTTTTTTGCCACACGCACGTGCCGACTATGGATCCAAAAACACCGTTGGTAACACTGGGCACATCCCTCAATGATGATCAACATGAAGATGGCAGCCTGAAGAGATACGTTTTCTGACTGCGTCGCATTGGTTGGATAGGTGGTCTACCCCCTCTCGACCCCGAAGCATCCCGAGACTTGGGAGTGAAAAACGCTGCAACTACCCTATTTGATCAACGATCGTTCAAGAGTGCAGTTCACTCGCAGTTGAACTTCTTCGTTTTCCCGTGGCCATACAGGCCCGTCGCAGCCACGTGACCTTCCAATAGGTGTTTGGAACCAACGTGGACCATATGGCGAACGCGAGTTACGTTCTCATTTAAGTGCGACAAACTGCAGATTCCAGAGCATGAGGCTGCTCCTTAGTTTCCATCGCTGCAACAAGTTCTTCACGTGTGTGAAGAAGTGAGGTTCCCGAAACACCTAGTGAGCTGATCCACGACGTCGTCCCCGGCAAGACAAGGTATTTTGGTTATACTACAACCCTTCTGTAAATTATTGTCGGTGTAACTTTCCCCATTGTTCAATAAATTTATTTAATTAATCCGCGTTAATGTTTTCTTTACCATGTAACCCCCTGATGTACATGCAACCGTTCAATTACACATAAACATTTAGAGCTATCGGAGAACGTAGCCAATCAGCCGCTACAATATATATACATATTTCGTTAAAAAGTATACTAATAATAATTTCAGAAGCACATTTGCTTACATAGTGATTTACTGGCATATATTATTAATACCTTGAAGTTATTATGTCTGCATTTAGACTCAAATTAATACCTTTATATTTCTAAAAGCTTGTCATTTAATATTTACAACGTCAGTGGCAAATAAATGAGTACATATTTTACACCTCTGTGGCTGTAACTTTTGTTTTATGTACTTCTAATGACAGTGGAAGACTAAGACATAAATATAAGATATAGACATGTTAATCACAACCTTCTATCGTGAAGATCGGTATACAATTAACATCTTGAACGGAGCCGCCCAGACCTGAGGTGAAATATAATGCCTGATACTAATTAAGATTTGGCGCCCATGTAAATTTATTCACACTTTATATTATCCACCAATTTATGTCGGTGTTAAAAAGTCCATTCAGTATATAATAGATATCAAACAAAAGCGATATGGGAGTAATAATGGAAATTAAAACGATATGATAAATAAAAAACGAAGATGTATAAGTACCTACCGACTATCGTAAAAATAAACATACTCATTTTATTCTAAAACGTATGCAGCCTGCGCACTTGTATTGCCGACATTATAAATAAAAGTCTGGACGCAGCAAGTGCGTTATGGTAGTGAATTTTCATTAAAATGTTTTTAATAGTACATATGTGTGTTTTTTAAAGAAAGCAGGCATCTAAATTTGGTTACCAGTATAACCTATATAGTAGTGTGCCATGTTTAATCAAAATGACTTTATTGTTTGAAAACGTACAAAAATATCCGAAAGTAAACTTGAAGTTTTCCCGAAAAAACTCGTTTATTGATCAACCTTATAGGTTAATAGCAAATTGAGCTTTTCAAATATAAAGCGTTTGATCAAAATTAGCTACCATAACGCACTTGCTGCGTCCAGAATTTCTTTTCTTACAAACATGCATTATATTTCGATAGAAAATGCAAAAATGCAATAACATAAGCCGTGTTCGACTAAAAAGAAAGAAAATTTGTATCACCAACGACGTATGGGATAGCCTGTGATTGTAGAAATAATTTAAGATGTAGCTCAAGACACCCTATAATTAGTGTATACAATTTTTTTGTTATCTTATATAATAACGGCTATATTGAGTTTTATTGATTTTTTACGAAAATTCGATAAAAATTATGTACCATTAAACGATAAACTATAGCTAAGACTACTGCCAAGCATCACAGAAAGGGTATATTTGAAATAAATTTTATGGAACCATTTTAGTAAAATGAAGGAAAATGACGGTTGAAACTAAGACTTCAGGCTTTATAAAACATTCTTATTGAGACATTTTCTTTCCATAGCCCGTATCAGGTTCAAGTTCTTTGCCTAAATGTTGCCAATTTCGACTTTTAAATCGCGACTTCGACGTTTTGAGGAAAACCCCAATTTATTTTTCTTTAAATGCCTATAACTTTTTCGGCTTCTGATCTAAAGAGCTAAATTTTAACAGGTAATTTACCTATAACGATGTAAACGTCTGTACCAAATTTGGTTGCCCGTACTTTGTTATTTTCGGAGATATAATTTTTTTTCGAAAGGAAACACAAAATTTTCCGGGAAAATATATAAAAATCGAAACTGACCCCAGATATGTGTTCTAGGGGACCTAATTAACGATCATTTGACGAATTTTGTTTTTTAATTCAAATTCGGGATCTCCTCATTAGTGATTTAAAAAAAATCACTAAAATGTCTCGACGCAGCAGGTGCATTATGGTAGCGATTTTTCATAAAAATCTTTCAAATATGAAAAATTCCCGCAAAGTAAAAAGAAATTGTGTCTCCGAAAACAACAAATTTGGTTTAATGGGATTCCGTACACATGTTGCCTCTATAAAGTTTTTGTTACAAGTTGGATTCTATTAAGTGAGCGAAATTAGTTTATTAAAAATTGATGAATTTTTTTTGCAAATTCGCTATCATAACGCACTCTTTATATGCATCGAATCTTTATAGATTTATCGATATCTCATATACTGCACACATTTTATTCAAGTGAAGAACAACAGCAATCGAAACAGAAATGTAAGATTCTGTCAAGCACAGTTCTTGGAATGTTTATTTTATAAAAACGCTTTCATTTTGGAATCTTCGCTTAAAAATCACCAAATTTGTTACTTCAAACCGCGAGTTTTAGTTTTCTAGAATAGAAACTAAGAGCCGCGGTGGTTTAGTGGGAAGAACGTGTGCCTCTGAACAGAAGGGTACGGGTTCGCTCCCAGCGTTCTCCTTTCACTTTTAAATACATACTAACCAATTAAAATCAAACGAGGCTCTGGCGTTGTATTTGAGTAGGTTTAATGTCTCACGTTCCGCCCTTCGAAGGGGCAATAAATCCGTCGGTCCCGTGTCCATGCGATGTTGGGGACGTTAAATATCCCTACCCTCCTTGCAGAAAGGCAGGGGTTTTGCAAAATTTCTAGCATATTGGGGTGAAACTGCTCCCTGTCGTCGGTGATTGGCGATAGTCGCGCAAATAAACCGACGTTGAAGAAATTAAAAAAAAATAGAATAAGAATCGTAAAACCTTAAAAGCATTTTATAGTACTTTTGACTTTTATACACCAAAAAACTTAAACTTCGATGTGAGAAGACAAGAAACTGAGACATGGCACAGTCTCGTCTTCTCACCTGGGATTTGTAAGATGCGTTATTCTGCCTTTCGACTATCAGACTGTCAGGCTACTTGCCCATGGTAACACGAAACAGTATTTGATAATATTTTTAATGTATCTGTCCACTGGCAGGTGGGCAGATATAAAGAATAATCTGCTAAAAAAACAGCCCTCCCCTAAAACATGGGTTCAATTTTCCTGGTGCTTCTCCAGTCAATGGTAAGTATATGTTTTTTGGTGAGTGGTTTCAAAACCTGTGTCATCCTTGAATTTGGTGTTTATTTTGTAGCCATATATACTCTGTTCTGCGAGTCTCTCTTCATCTGCACTCCTCCTGTTTATATATATATATATATATATATATATATATATATATATATATATATATATATATATATATATATATATATATATATATATAGTGCTCATTTACACGACAACGTTCCTGATCACCAGTCGTTGATGGTGTTGCAAAACTTGATAAAATTGGTTTTTAATTAGTTGCCCACCTGCTCTATTCTCTGGAGTAATCACCAGCAAACTACTAATTATTCCCAAAGCTCAAAAAAGTCAAACGATTTTTGATAAGCAACGCAGGCACATGTGTTGGTGAGGAGTGGTTTGAAACCCAAGATAAAGAATGTTCTAAGGGATTTATAATTTCTTCAAGAACGTACTGCTTAATGTGCAAGTCGGAAAAGATATTATGTTGAATAAACTTTTTTTTAACAAATTGCAATTCTTATTGTAATAAGTACTTTTTAATACCTGCTTGTGTTAGTTAAACACAAAAAAAGATCTCAGTCCAGTATTATACATGCTTGCAATCGTTTTCTAAATAATTGTGAAATAATAATTTTTACATCTCAAATAGTGTTAACAAGAAAAACGAAACATGGATTATTAAAATTATATTGTTTTACATATACAGGATGTTGACATACATCTTCACGATAAGGCTTAAGACTTCTTGTTAAATAGGTTTTATTACACTGAACGAAATACAGATACACAGCGAACGGCAAAATTGTTTTAAAAATCATCAAAATTTGAGCAATTTGTGTTTTGACAAAATGCTTAGACTCTCACTCCTGCTGTTCAAATATGACGTCATCGACATTTTTTTAAATGACTACCTCTTTTAGTGAATTTTCTTAAAAAAAATTCACTAATGAGGAGATCCCGACTTTTGAATTTTGAAAAAATTTCTTCAAATGAGCGCTAATTAGGCCCCCCAGAAAACATATCCGGGGTCAGTTTCAATTTTTATATGTTTATATATATATATATATATATATATATATATATATATATATATATATATATATATTTATATATATATATATATATATATATATATATATATATATATATATATATATATATATATATATATATATATATATATATTTATATATATATATATGTATCACACCGATAACTCAAAAAATAATGGGCCGATTTTGATCAAATTTGGTGAAAAAATTCCTTTTGCAAATGGCTTGGATAAGTTCGTTAGTCAGGAAAATCTGCCCAGGTTTTCCCGGAAAATTTTGTGTTTTCTTTCGAAAAAAATTTATATCTCAGGAATTAACAAAGTAAGGGCAACCAAATTTGGTACGCAGGTTTACATCCTTATAGGTAAGTTATCTACCAAAATTTAGCTATGTAGATCAAAAGACAAAAAAGTTATAGGCATTTAAAAATAAATAAATTGGGGTTTTCCTCAAAACGTCAAAGTGGCGATTTAAAATGTCAAAATTGGCAACATTTAGGCAAATAACTTAAATCTAATACGGGCTATAGAAATAAAATGTCTCAAGAAGGATGTTTTACAAACCCTAAAGTCTTAGTTTCAACCGTCATTGTCCTTCATTTTACTAAAATGTTTGCAGAAACTTCATTTCAAATAGACCCTTTCTCTGATGCTTGGCAGTAGCCTTAGCTATGGAGTTTATCATTTAATGGTATATAATTTTTGTCGAATTTTCGTAAAAAATTAATAAAGCTCAATATATCCGTTATTATATAAGATATGAAGAAAATTTGTATATATTAATTATAGGGTGTCTTGAGCTACATCTTAAAATAATATTTCTGCAATCACAGGCTAGTCCATAAGTCGTTGGTGATACAAATTTCCTTTTTTTAAATTAAACATGCTTTATGTTATTGCATTTGTGCATTTTCCATCGAAATATAATGCATGTTTGTAAGAAAATAAATTCTGGACGCAGCAAGTGCGTTATGGTAGCGAATTTTGATCAAATGTTCATATTTGAACAGCTCAATTTGCTATTAACCTATAAGGTTGACCAAGAAACGTGTTTTTTCGGGAACATTTTAAGTTTACTTTTGGAAATTTTTGTACATTTTCACACAATAAAGTTATTTTAATGGAACATGGCACATTGTTTTTACTATATATAGGTTATACTGGTAACCAAATTTGATGCCTGCTTTCTTAAAAAAAACACACATATTTGTTATTAAAAATATTTTTATGAAAATTCACTACCATAACGCACTTGCTGCGTCCAGAATTTTTTTTTTATTTTGAGATATCATTGAATTATCTACTCAGTATCATTAAAGTTTTGGTAGGTCATTGTTAAGTTTTCAAACGAAAGTGGTTTAAAGAAAGGAAAACATAAACTCTATTCATAACAACACTCAGAATATAAAGGCTTTTATTCAACGAATTAATGTATTGCTTCCTTGAAATATACTTAATGTCCGAAATGGAATCCACCGACTTCTTAACAATAAGCAAATCAGTTAACACATTCCTCTTTTACATTGCGCATGGCGTCAGGGCTAATTAAACTCATTTCATAACCAATTCGATTTTTTAAATCTTCTAGGTTATTTGGTTTGTTAACATAAATTTATGGTTTTAAATAACCCCATAAAATCTAGCCGTAAGACCTGGGGATCTAAGGGGCCACGCTATTGGTACTAGCCTACCGATCCACTTGCCAGGTCATTTAAAAACTCCCAAAGAGGACGTTCAAAGTGCGGGGGTGCACCGTCTTGCTGAAACGAAATATCACGACTTGATAAAGCAGGATCATCTTCGTCTTGAAACTTGCAGCAATAGCAGGAGTAAGCTTATTTCTTAGACAATTATGATATCGCTGACCAGTGAAAGCTTAGTCGCAGAAGAAAAGGCCTATGATTCTATCGAGCACTACTCCTGTCCACACGTTAGCTTTCCTAGGGTGTGGCGTATGTGCTTCAGCCATCCAATGAGGATTATCTCTGTTACAGTACCTGTCATTTTGCTTATTTACTGTTTCATAGCCAAATTGATACTTCGCTTGAAAAATAAATTTGGCGAATAAATTTTGGATTACGGTTGCATAAATCTTGCAGGTCAGGCTCATCTTCATTAAGTTCGTGGAGGAGCTGTTTTTGGATGGTAATTTTCAAATTTTAGTGCACGTAATACTGATCGCTAAGAAATTTTATAGTCTGCTGCAATTGATCGAGATGGAATATTTGAATGCTCACCCATACTTAATAAAATACCAAGCTTTACTTCTTCATCAATTTTAGGAGGCCCTGCACTTTATATGTGCTTACCATGTCCAGTTTCTCTGAATTTTGTCTCGGTTTTACTCACAGTGGATTAGCTGATACATGTATCTGGATATTTCGCAATAAACAAATTGCACACTTGTTGCTATGTTTTGGCTGTGTTTCATTTAAATGTGCCATAGTTAATTAATTTTCAAAAGAGATTTATGTTATTAAGAATGACGTACACCCGATTTTTCTGTAGTATTCATTAGTACCTGATCGTGGATAAATTTTTGAACATTTTATTTACAGGAAATAACGTTTTCTTATTCCAAATTTTTTGATTGTTGTTTTGAAGAGAGTTTATATTTTCTACTCTTCAAATGACTGTTATTTGAAAATTTAACAATGTGAGGTCTCAAAATGTTGACTGTACAGTGTAGACAATTCAGTGATGTATTAAAATAAAAATAAACAGGGGTTGCCACTAAAAAAAGGAGATGACGTCATATTTGAAAAGCAATAGTGGGAGAAACGTAAATTTTATGCAAAATGTGTATTTTTGAAAACTAGAGTTAGTGTCGGAGCATTTCGTCAAAACACAAATCGCCCAAATGTGAATAAACTTATTCCATAATTTTGCCGCTCACTGTATATGCTTCTGGTATAATTTGTGTTGTCAGTACGAATCAAAAGCATTGTGCAGCATATCGACTATTAAACTTGCCACAAAAGAAGTAAATAGATTCGCTGCAAAGCAATTAAGTTAAATAAGAAGCAAACTAAGCGGACTACTCGTTTGGTTTTATAACTCATTAAAACCATGAGAGAGACATAAAGACAACTAAAAAGTAAATAAATTTGTTAAGTAATCAATCAGCGTGTACTTAAACAGCTTTGGTTGTACAGCAACAGTAATTTAATAGGTCTCTCTTACTGGTTTCTAGTAGTAGTGAGATAGAAGTTGCCGCCGTCAGCAGAAGTTACGACAAGCGACGTTTGAAAACTGCAACAAACAATGTCTTCAACATTCTCAAACATCAAACTAGTTGTAACCGCAACTACGTTACCGACAACATTACAACTGTTGGAGGCAGTTTGACATCAAGTGAGGTCCGAGCCCGGGTGTATGTCTGACCGTAGGTTGTGCCTTCATCAGTAGACGTCTCCCACAACTGACCAGTTCACAAATTAACGCTACGCCCCCTCTTTCTCTTTAAACAGCCCATCACATCGGCCCGTCCTGTCTTTCAGCAGGAGATTGAGGAGGACAATTCGGTTTGGAGATATAATCAGAAATGGGTTCGTTATAGAACAAAATTTGAATATGCGATCTGTATTGGGTTTGTTGAATATTAATTCGGAACTCTCTTATTCAGAATTTATACTGACTGATATTATTGGGCAGGGCAAGCAATCTAAAATGTAAAGCTAGATATTTGATTTTAATTAATTAATAGAGCAAATACTTATAATCTGAACTGCTGCAGGTCATCTTCGGTAAAACGAGCTTGTTGGGGACAACTAACATTAAGTTGGGTAGCTTGGCAGTTTATAAACAATGTAATTGCAAAAAAAAAACGTCAAATAAACCTCGAGAGTCCTGATCCAACAAGTTCGTTATGGTAGAAAATTTACATCATGTTGACTACAAAGGTTCTTGCAGAAATTTATTGGTTTCAATATTTTACTGAAGTAAACAACTTATACAATCTCACATGTCAGAAAGACGCACTATACTAAGCCCAGTGGTATTTGGTTTAAGCGCTCTTGTGTTTCGCTGTGGTATTTCGGGGTCCAGTTTTAGCTTCTCTTTTAGAGAAACAGAAATATAGGGAAAATTTTCGACACGCAACAAGTGCGTTCAAGTAGTGAATTTTCATAAGAATTGTACACTATTTTTATAAGGCATCTTACTAAAATTAATACTTTAAACATTGGCAGGCGTTGAAGATCGATTTTAAAGGTCCTAATATGCGCATATTTAAAGAATTCTCTTGAAAGTGTTACCATCGATATGCCTATTATGAAAAAAATCTTGTGTTCTAACTCCTTTTGCGCAGAATCGCCAATACGCAATCTTCTATGAAGCGGGATAATAGAGTTTTGCTATATATATAAATAGTGTAAGTCTCTTTAAAAGAACTTGTGTTACAAATTGCATTAAAGTTGCAAAAGCTTTCCAGGGAGAAACATTTAGAAAAGTAAAGTACCTGCAAATTATAAACGTAGTCGTTATTTTTCCTTATAAATCACCTACACGATTTCGTTTTAGTCAACTTAATCAAACTGTTTTCTTCAACATCGATAAAAACTGTTGAAAAACAAATTCTCTATTAGTGAATGTTCTTAATAAAAATTCAATATCAACAATAACAAAATGTCTGCTAAAAATTATAAATTTAGACTCAAAGGGGACAAAGTTATTCAGGCGGTTTAAACAAAAGTGAGATCTTGTTCAAAACGTACGAAATATGTCCACTATTGTTTCTTCAAATGTCAAACTGAAACTAAACAAAAAGATCCATTCATCGACCAGGAATTGATCTCGGAACCTCCTGCGTAGGATACAAGTATACGACCATTGAACCAGCTGGGATACGTTAACTAAAGCTTTGTTTACCTGATATTTTACGCTGGAATCATGCCGCGGGATATTTTATATTATTTTAAAAGTGAACGTAATAACGTATTACAGAATTAATATAATTGTCACTTGGAACACATTTAACGAATGTTTCGATCTTAGACGACGTCTTGTGTTTAAGTTTAATGTAAAATAACAAACTGTTTTAAAATCATTTTATAGAGACTTGACTTATTTTGGTTACGTTTAGACTATATTATGCTACACTTGTAGTTTAAAACTGTAACTAGGACCGTATCATGCTACAAATATAGTGTAGTTTAAACATTAATCGAATCCGCCAGTGAAAAAACAATCACTTGGCAATTTTTTTATTTCATGTCGTTTGTCATATCTGTGACCGAGTTTTCACGATTGTTAGTTCGGGTAGTATATTTTATGCCTGTTATTTATATGATTTGGTTACTCTTGTGTAATAAATAAAAAAAATTAATGAAAATTTACCAAAAACCTAAACATAAAAACTTTAACCAACCAAACAAAATGTTTGGAATAAAATTTGTTGCACTCGATTTTTGACATGTGTGACCTTTTCAACAAAATTTTATTTCTCTAACGCAATCTTAAAACATAATTATCAGAACGTTCGTTATGCAATTCTGGACCCTTAAAAATATTTTTCTTGGCCTCCAAACCACTCCTCAACGGGCGCAAGGTAACTTATTTGTTTGTCGAAAATCATTTGGCTTTCAAATGGCACTTGAGCTTTGAGCATAAATAGGCTGATATGTGATGTTCAATCAACTTAAAATCAAAACCATGTGAATAAACAAAATTGCTAAAATTAAACACCCACGAAGTGCTTCTAACGCACTTATTTCATAAACACAATTTAGATTACCGTGACATTTTATTGTCTCGACCCAAATTACCATGTTATAGTAAAAAAAGTCTCGAGGCAGCAAGTGCATTATGGAAGTGAATTTTATAAAAATGTGTTTAATAGCAAATGTGTCTACTGCAAGCAGGCATCAATCTCGTTACCGCTATAACCTATATAGTAGAAACAATGTACCATATTTCATCAAAATAACCAATTGGTTGAAAATATAGAAACATCTTCCAAAAATAAACTCATAACGTTTCCGAGAAAACTGTTTTCCTAGCCAACAAACCTTAGGTTAATAGCAAATTGAGTTATTGAAATTTGAAGCAGTTAATGAAAATTCGTTACCAAAATGCACTTACTGTGTTTAGATTATTTTTCTTACAAACATGTATCATATTTCGTTAAAAAAATGCAAAAACGGCAATAATATAAGGGTGTTCGAAAACAATTTGTAGGTATCATTAACGACTTATGGGCCATCCTGTGATTGTCTAAATAATTTTATAAGATGCAGCTCAAGACACCCTATAATTAACGTGGATAACTTTTTCTCGTATCTTGTATAATAACAATTATATCGTGCTTTACCGTAAAAATGCGTCACCCTGTATATATGTAAATAGATAAAAACTGAAACTAAACCCGGATATGGATTCTAGGGGGGCTAGTTTGCGCTCATTTGAAGAAATCTTTTTGAAATTCAAAAGTCGCGGTCTCCTTATTAACGACTTTTTTCTACGAAAATTGGCTGAAAATTGTGGACCGTTAAACCATAAACAACTAAAACTACCATCATAGAAAGGGTCTATTTGAAGTTGAATTTCTAAAAATATTTTAGTAAGGTAGACAATGACGATTGAAGCTGAAACTTAAAGGCTTACAGAACACTATTCTTGAGACCTTGATACATTTTCTTTACATAATCCGTATGTGTTTCAGGTTATTTGCCTAAATGTTGCCAATTTTGACGTTTCAAATTGCGGCTTTGACGCTTTGAGGAAAACCCCAAGTTTTTTGTTATATGACCGTAACTTTTTTGTCTTTAAACTCACAGACCTAAATTTTGGTGCATGGTTCACTTTGTATACTAAAAATCCGCGTACCAATTTTGGTTGCCCTGGGTTTGTTATTTTCGAAGATATAATTTTTTGCCCAAAGAAAACACAACATTTTCCGGGAAAACCTCGGCCGATTTTTCCAACTAACGAACTTATCCAAGCCACTTCCAAAAGAAGGGTACTCAAGAAAATTCGATCCAAATCGGCGCATTATTTTTTTAGCTATCGGTGTTATATATATATATATATATATATATATATATATATATATATATATATATATATATATATATATATATATATATATATAAATATATATATATATATATATATATAAATATATATATATATATATATATATATATATATATATATATATATATATACATATATATATATATATATATATATATATATATATATATATATATATATATATATATATATATATATATATATATATATGATGGGCGTTGATTGCCATTAGCCAAAATCCAGGATGTACAGAAGAAAAAAAATACCTGTCAAAATCTAACAAACCGCTTATGAAGATAAGGGAAGTAAACTCTGAAAATAAATATGACATCTTAGAAAAATTCAGAATAGCTTTCTGACATTGGCTGGTAATGCGTTGAGCTACATACACTCGAACGGAAATAAAATTGAGAAGGCAGATTGACAACCTACTCGTATCACAAAGTGAAGATTGGAACCTGCGATGAACACTGATAAGTACACTTGGAGAACCCAAATCACCACAACACATTTTAAAAGACTTGACGATCGTTTCACTAACCAAGTTAGCATCATCAGACGATGAAACATTCTAAGTACTTTAAAAACTAACATCACCTTATATGCCGGATCTTAAGTGAAGGAAATATACCTAAGATCCGGTATATAGGGTGATGTTAGTTTTTAAAGTAGTTAGAATTTTGCATCCTCTGATGACGCTAACTTGGTTAGTGAAACTATTGTCAGGTCTTTTAAAATGTGTTGTGATGATTTGTCTTCTCCAAGTGTACTTAACCTACTCGTATCCTTTAATAGTATCATAAATAGACTGTTTTCTCTGTTTGAGCCTAAATTGTTCAAGGTTCCCACTCTTATGTTCAATACAAAGTGGCGTTCTACGATCCATCCCGTTCTCTACATTTTTATAACCTCTGATTCAGTGCTATGAAACGCTTCTGCAATATTTTCATAAATCATCTACATTTTCTTAAGATCTATAACACATTTCGTGTTTTGTCATTCCCCCGATTAAATAACCCAGAGGATTTAAGTACGGGGTCCATTGTGGCAAATATGTGTGGTCGAACTCACTCACGGGGTTGCTACACATTTCGACAATTATAGCTGCTGGCTTTTTAAGTAGCTGCACTGAATATACATCGCGTAGCGTTTCCTATACCTGTGAATGATGCAATTGTCTCTATCGATCAATTAGCTATGGATGCCGCACGCATACCAGACAGGGAAGTCGTTGCAGCTGACACCACCATTATTGATCTTTCCAATTTTAGGTACGGTGTCTTATTATCAGGACCTGCGGAATATTATGTGTTGCTGATCGCAGAAAACCGGGTTCAATTTTACTCGGTGGAAGTTGTTACGAAGTCTCTGTCTTTAACCTGCCTCCCCTCTGATTTGCTTTTGACATCTTTTTACTTTGACAAAAACGAACTTCGGCTTTGTGATACAGGACTCCATGGTTTCCCAAAATAGCATGTTTGCCTAACGCCGACTCTTTGGTAAATTTCAGCCAATACAAATGTCGTTGAAGTCTAAGTCTCCCTGTTTTTACCGTTCTTGTTGTTTGCCCCATGTATACATTTGCGCATTCGCATGATATCTTGTTTATTCCTGACGTGGGAGGTGGGTTCATTATTGATGTCTTTACTGACGTAAGCATTGTTAGCATAAAGATAGTGCCAATATTTTTCTTCTTCAGAAATTTGGACACCTTGTCTGTGGTTTTCCGTATATATGGCAGCAAAGCCTTCTACTTTGGTCCGTCATCCATATGTTTGGTAGGGATGCGCATTTCTTGGACGTACGGCTCTTTAAATATTATTTTTGTATCCAATTTCTTTCAGGGTGTAACTCCCAGAAATTGCTCTTTTAACGAATGCTTGAATAACTGCTTTAGGTATTTGTTTATTTTTAAGGTAATATGATTTTCTTGGAGAAATTTAATATGGTTTTCTCAAGAAAAAAGTTGAGTGTCGCCTACGTAAAATTTGCAATTATTTTGCAAAGCAACTACTGGCCAATTTTTCAGTTTCTTTCATACCAAAAAGTATTCCTACAAAAACATAAAAAGCAAGTACAATATGAAGAATATTAAGAACACTCAAATTCTGTTCCTTTCAAACATCTTTAGAAGTGTTACGAATTTTACATGTCTAAAACGAGATATGATTTAAGAACAGAAACGCGCATATTTTTAAGTGATATGTAAGACACGCTTTTTGCACGGGCCGCCATCTCGTTGCGGAACCAAGTACTATGTTGTCACGGCAGCTCCAAATAACACACAATCTTAAAAACAGAGACTGTATACAACCAACTAACAATTTAGTAAATTTTCAGCCCTGGCACATTTCTTCCCCAATATAGGGACTTTGTCCCTATATTGGCTACCATAGCCGTATTACTTATAGGTGTATTTCGCTGCAATTAGTATGCCGTACTGACGAGCTCTAGTTAGAGCGAAACCGGTCTACGGTCCTAATTGTGGTGAGAATACATCTAGCATTACGTGCATATTTTTGTCTCACGCATCTCTGACTCTAAAGGTGACAAGTTACGTCTCGAATTTCTCAAGTTTAGACATTCCTCTTTCTTCTCTATCTCAAATATTACCCAAAACCTTTACAAACCTATTTTATAATCCTGACCATGTAACCACGGCTTTTGAGAAATGTCCTGTTATGTGTTTTGTGTGTCTTTTGAATGTGATATATTTTCAAGCTTGTGAGATGTCTCTCGTTATTTCCGTGTTTCTGGCCCAAAGAGTTTCCTTACATCGTTCAGCTTTTGGTAAGTAGTTTTAATAGCTTTATGAATTGTATGTCATGGCTGTATTTTTAGGCTTCCGATGAAGCGCCAAAGTTGGTGCGAAATATAGATCATGTTTTAGCGAAGAACTTGCATTAACCCTCGCTCAAATTTTTGTAGGTCGATAGGCCTTATTGAGAATATATTACATATTATATATATATATATATATATATATATATATATATATATATATATATATATATATATATTGTATTTTGCACTGCCTCTTATCGTTTTCGAGTTATTTTGAAAAAACTAAAATTTTTCGATTTCTTCTTCAATATCTAAGTAGGCGTTGATCTGGCATGTCTAAGACTTGCATATTATCAGGACACTTGATACAGAGTAATCTTTTTGTGCTATTAGCTTTGGATTGTCATTTGTTTTTGAGCTACAGGTATCAACGTTTGTTTTTATTATGGCAGCCATATTGGATTTTTTGTTCTTGTGATAGCCTGCGAAAAGAGCTTACCGCTGATCTACAAAATGCTTGAGAAATCTTGTAATTGCACTGACAATTTTGAGAAAAACCGTTGGTAAATCATATGGTAAACGCTCTGTTAGATTTACTTAAAGTCAGTATCCTGAAACTTTCACAGATATTTACTTAATAATTTTGATCAGTGATATAGGTGGCTCATAAATGTGTGGCCATTGACGCACCAGAGTGCCTCTGTGTATGTGTGTCTCTTGCAGTGTGTACCAGGTATAGAGTGATCCAATGTATTCTTGGTTGGAGTTGGATCACTGGCGAGTTACGGTGGCTATTTTTAGTTAACAACTTAGTATAACTTTTGCGCCCTGACGCAACTTACCGGAATATCCGGGGGTAGGTGTAACAATCAAGTGGCGCCCTGTATAACTTCTTATTTATGAACCCCACCCGTCTTCACTGCTTAAAATCTGGCGACCACCTAACTTCCCGGTAACTTTACTTATAGCAATAACTGTTCTGAGATTGTGAGGTTGTGTTTAAGTAGTGAGAGTTGATCATCGGTATAAAAGAGCTATAAAAGCTAAGAGTAAGAGAGGTGCGTTACATGGGTTTGTTACATTTTTCCAAGGGTCAAGGCGCGAGCCTCTTGTGCAAAAAAAGCTCAACGCCACCATGTGCTGCCGTCTCTCTAGAGAAATGAGAAATTAAATTATGATTTTTTGTAGAAACTCTCGCTATATCGTAATTAAAAACCAGTGTCCATTTAATAGAAAGAGGTGATATTCGTTTATACAAATATTGCAAATTCATTTTCACAACTAGTTAAACATTGAACATTTAAATGCAACAACGTAAACACATTTTTTCTACTATCTGGAGCTGGACTGCAATTCACTTGTTCTGAGCCGATTTCCGGTGCATGCGAAAAAAGGAACTCTTGGAAACGAACCTTCTAGTAGCTCCGCCACAAGGTGCAAAATATCTCTGAAGTGTTTTAACATTGAACATTTAAATGCAACGACGTAAACACATGTTTTCTACTATCTTGAGCTGGACTGCAATTCACTTGTTCTGAGCCGATTTCCGGTGCATGCGAAAAAAGGAACTCTTGGAAACGAACCTTCTAGTAGCTGCGCCACAAGGTGCAAAATATCTCTGAAGTGTTTTAACATTGAACATTTAAATGCAACGACGTAAACACATGTTTTCTACAATCTTGAGCTGGACTGCAATTCACTTGTTCTGAGCCGATTTCCGGTGCATGCGAAAAAAGGAACTCTTGGAAACGAACCTTCTAGTAGCTGCACCACAAGGTGCAAAATATCTCTGAAGTGTTTTATAAACTGAAAATCTATTTTAGTTGGTTTTGTTTATATGCAAAATTTTCGATCCGAATATAACAATCGCTCATTCACCCCAACACCTTTCCCCACCTATATAATTTAATTAACAATTTCATCGACTACTTCAACACCCGATAACATTCACTAGACAATCAATAACTCATTAACTATGTAGGTCGCGATACTATAGTACCAGTTTCACGTACGCACTCGAACAACAAAGTAACTGATCTATCCCACCCCCTTTCACTCTAATAACAGACACGTAGATTGGGATGATTTGCGTTAATTAAAATTTTAATTGAAATCGTGGAACATATTAGTCCGTTGACAGCAGGAAATTTGTGGAATACAAACAACTGCCTCTCTATTTTCATGTTAATGCGATCAATATCTGTCACTTCAATCTGATTAGATCCTAGAGAAAATTAACCCCCTCGAGTTCTTGAAGCAAGCACTGGGGATCGTCAACTGAGTCCGCTAACACACTTCTCAGGCGAGTTTGAAATGTTTCGCACGATCGAAGGAAATGATCCCTATATAAAGTCGGTCCTGATTGCGTAAGAGAGACGCAAATAATTAATTCATTCATTTCGTGACAAAGGTGGGTTATGCTGGTGAATGGATACAAAGTGACACAAGATGGGACAATGTAAGGTAATAGCTGTGATAAATCCTGGAAGTGAAGCGCGAATACAAGGACTGTTGCGTGATTCTAGATTTGTTTGATATCATATATGCTTACTTGGTTAAAAAATAGCTTTCTGTGTTATCGGCAGTTCAAATTTAAAAAAAAAATCGCTAGTAGAAAGGTATCGATGGTGCCATTTTTCAAATAAGCCCGAACTTGGGCCCCTAGAACCCGAAACTAAGGCTCGTTAAAATTTTTATATGTTTATATATATATATATATATATATATATATATATATATATATATATATATATATATATATATATATATATATATATGTATGTATAATATAATAAGCGCAAAGTAGCCCCCATAGAATCCATATCCGGGTTTAATTTCAGTTTTTATTTGTTTAGATATATACAGGGTGACTCATTTCTACGGTAAAGCTCAATATAATTGTTATTATACAAGATAGGAGAACAAATCGTATACGTGAATTATAAGGCGTCTTAAGCACCTTATAAAAATATTTTGAGTCGTTGGTGATCCCTAAAATTGTTTTTTTCGAACACCCTTATATTATTGCATTGATGCATTTTTTATCGAAATATGATGGATGTTTGTAAGAAAAAAAATCACGCAAATTTCCATCAAATCCTTCAAATTTCAGTAACTCAATTTACTATTAACCTAAGCGTTGTTGGCTAGGAAACCAACATTTTAAGTTTATTTTCGGAAAATTTTGTACATTTTCAAACAATAAGTAATTTTGATAAAATATTGTACATTGTTTCTACTATATAGGTTATACCAGTATTTATGCCTGCTTGCATTAGAGAGAGATATTTGATATTAAAAATATTTTTATGAAAATTCACTTCCATAACGCACTTGCTGCGTCCAGACTTTTTACTATAACATGGTGATTTGATTCAAGACAATGAAATGCCAAGGTAATCTGAATTGTGTGTGTGAAATTTTGTATGGCGGATTAAAATTAGTTAACGAAAGCAGATGAGCTATGTGTAATACACAGTTCGATTGGAACTTTCTTACTCTATGTAATGGTATGAAAATATAATATGGTGCCCATACAAATAACAACAGTGGGCCATGAAAACTTAAAATCTCGTTGGCCCATATAAGTTCTAGTTCATGTTTGATAGCTCATAGTCTTTTCTAAAAACTCATAATTTTAGCGACAGTGGATTTTTAAATAAAAAATATATATCAAAGTACAAAAATACATAGTTTTCAGATTATTCAGGATATTTCAGTAATGAATGAATCTGTCTCAAATTTGTCTTCAGATTACGGATAAACATAAAAGCAACCAGGTTTTTTTCTAATTTGATCGACTGGGTATCTGTCATGGTTTGATCAATCCCAATAATGAACCAGTTGAAAGTGAGCACCGTGTATTTATATTATTTAGGTTAGGCAATTTAAAATAACTATGATATACATTTCCAACGGCAGTATTTTAATACCTATAATAGCACTCTAAAAACTATGCATGGAATTAGTTACCAATCAGCCAATAGGACTAATTTACGTAGTGCTCTATTGATGTAATGGGACCAAAACACCATTCAACTGAAATGGTTTCAAAAGCCTGATTGTAACTTTACATAATGTTGGAGCTAATGGTGCAGTTTTTAAATAGTATTACTAGGGCAATTTGTTAACCGCTGCAAAATTGTAAAGTTAGTTACTTAACGTACTGCAACATTACTATATAGAAAAAGAGAAACTGCAAATGAGGTTTTTTAATAGATTTTGGCACTCACCCGCGAGAAATGAAGCTTTGTTAAAACTGGAGTGTTTTTCTTAATAATGAAATAAGTTCAGTATTTCAATTATTGTGTAAATTTACAAAAAAATCACTAAATCCGTAAATTTAACACAAAAAAATATATCCTTCAACGTGAAAACTTCACCCCTACATTCAACCCTCTTCGAGTGACAGTTGCAACCCCCAAACTTTTTAAATAGGAAGTAGGGGCTTGTGAAACCTCATTTG
The DNA here is from genome assembly GCA_964006375.1 of Tillus elongatus. NCBI lineage: Eukaryota > Metazoa > Arthropoda > Insecta > Coleoptera > Cleridae > Tillus > Tillus elongatus. Next base: position 66,235,102 of record OZ023264.1, read on the forward strand.
GAAAATCTCTTCATTCCTATTTAAAACTCCTGTGGTCTTAAAATTTGTTGCAAAAATTAACAGTAAAAAAGAAATTAATTTGATTGAAAAACTTTGCTACGACATACTAAAAAGTTATTAACTAATCAAATTCCATTCTTTATAATAGGAAGACAAGCAAAAATAAGTTCAGTGGCCTTTTAGGGCTGTATCAATTAAAAAGAAAACATAATAAGTTATCAACATTTTCATAGTTGGCAATGTTCGTTTTGTTTAAACGTCCTTAGCAACATTCGGTGGGACTATAACCGCATGACAGTAGTTGTCAGTTGTTAACTGTAATTCAGAAACATGATTTATCTAACATAAGTGCATAAACTTACAATTTTCCAGATGATTTGTTACCAATTTTCAAAGTTGGCAATGTTAGTTTTGTTTAGAACCCCTTAGCAACTTTCGGTGAGATTATAACCGCATGATAGTAGTTGGTAGTTATTAACTGTAACTCAGAAACATGGATTATCTAACATAAATGCATAAAATAACAATTTTATAGATGATTGATTAACATTTTTCATAGTTGGCAATATTAGTTTTGTTTGAAACGCTTTAGCAATTTTCGGTGAGATTATAACCGCATGACACATTGTCAGTGATTAACTGTAACTGAGAAATATAGCTTCTCTAACATAAATGCCTAAAATAACAATTTTACAGGTGATTGGTTACGGAGATAGATTTAGCAAGAGTCCAGAAGGGTTTGCTGCTGTTGGAGCTTGAGAGAACTTTGTTTTTGATGTGGTTATTAAACGAGTTTTGTGCCTCAAAAAGAATGCGGACAGCAGTTTCTTACGTCGTTAAATGCTTGACGATTTTCTTGACTGGGATTGTGTAGAAGCGTTTTGTGAGCTTTGACCTTTTCAAGTTTGGGTTTGTCACATGATTTAGAGAACCAGGGCTTTTTAGTGGCTGAAGAGGTTTTCTGTGTACGTGTAATAAATAATTTCATGCCAGCTTGGATGATTTCGGTGACGTTTTGTGAGATATCAGAGGGGTCAGGATGAGAGAAGCAGACACGCCCATGCAAATGAGGAAAAGTAATCCCGCATTTCGTCCCAGTTCGAGGAGTTGTAGTACCAAACGATACGTGGGTCTGAGCGACCAGGGGGGGGGCGGTGACTGATGTATTATAACATTCAGGTTCTGTAGTGATAAGGAGATCCAAGGGATTCAAGCTGTATGTTAGGATGCGAGGAAAGTATGTAGGTTGCTAAACCATATTGGTTAAAGAATTGCTGACTGCGAAGGCCTCCGCTGCTCTCCTTTGTGGATCAGCTTTTGAAGATCCTAGCCATTTCTTATTATGGACATTGAAGTCACCAAGAATAGTGACCTCGGAGTAAGGATATTCAGAAACCAGATGGTCGGTTTTTTTCAGAAATGTAGTCGAAGAGCGGGACAAAGTTGTTGTCAGAAGACGATCGGTAAATGCAACAGATGAATTTATTTGCAGCCCTTAAAGAGAGAGAGAGTTTCATCCAAAGTATGTCTTTTCTTTTAGCTTTCAAATTGGGGGGTCTAGTGCAGGGTCGATTGCTACGGACGTATCCGCACACACCTCTATGCAATCTAAAGGAAGTAACGAGCTCATACCCCGGGAAATTACGGTGATTAGTGGCTGTTTTGGCACTGATTTGGGTTTCGGTGAGGAAGAGGAGTTGGGGCCTATTAGCCTGGAAGAAATGGTGGACGGGATTCAGGTTAGAATTTAGGCCACATATATTCGAGAAGGATTCAGAGGGGTTCAGGGCAACGCCGAAAGAAAACCGCACAATTGTATTTCGAGCTTATTAGCTCTCATCAGTGCGATATATCTAGGTGAATTATAACTCGTGGGCTCTGAATGCCACACAGGTGATTTATATGGTCTCCTTGGCGATTTTGGTTGCTACCCTCGAATTAAGGGTTTTCCAAATGAAACTGCAAACTATGCACTGGTTGCCTGTTGTGACTCCATGTGTTTCTCCTCCTTCATCCAGCGTGCTCCCATCTTCACCTGGCTATACCGCACTAATGAGAGCAAATAAGTTCGAGACAGGTGTATGCCGTTGTCTCCTTGCGGCGCTGCCCTTAACCTTTTCTTGTATATCGTATACAATTGGCCGCGTTAAACAAATCATGCTATTATTATTATAACTCCTGGGCTCCGAATGCCACGGAGGGAATTTATGTTGCGTCCGTGGCGATTTTGGTTGTTGCCCTCGAAGTAACGGTCTTCCAAATAAAGCTGCAAACTATGCACTGTTTGCCTGTTGTGACTTTGTGTGTTTCTGCTTCTTCACCCATCATGTTCCCATCTTCACCTGGCTATACCCCACTGATGAGAAGTAATAAGTTAGAAACACGCGTATGCTCTTGTTGTTGTTGCCTCCTTGCGGCGTTTCTCTGAACCTTTCCTTGTAAATTATATATATATATATATATATATATATATATATATATATATATATATATATATATATATATATATATATATACATATATATATATATATATATATATATATATATATATATATATATATATATATATATATATATATAAAGTCAAACTGACCCGGCATATGGGTTCTAGGGGTCCTAGCTCGCGCAAAAATTAAAAAATTCAAAGTCGGGAGAGCTCCATTAGTGAATATTTGTAGAAAAAATTCACATGTTATGTTTATATATGTAATCATCTCTACAGATTTCTGGCTAATATCTTGATAACTTGCTGTCGCGCGAGTACCAATATGGGGATCATCGTATGTAGTCAACAAGTTTAATTAGTTTTTTCAATCAATCGTAACAGTTCTGTATTTCTTATGTGCTTTATATTCCAGCGAACCAGCTGTATTAAGGCAGTCCATTAGTATTTCAAAAATGTATTTGTTTGGTTGTTTTCGCTTACGATACCTTTTTTTTGTGTTGATGGCTAGCGTACAATTTTTTAACGTCTTCCAATACTCAAATAATAGCTCTCAAGTCTTCTACAGAAAAAATATATTTAAAAAGAGAAATTAGTTAGAAAAGTAATTGATAGATATTATTGGTACAATTACAATAGGAGCTTTCGAAAAGCTTAAATTAGTTGCCACCCACAGTATTATTCGATAGTCAGAAATTTGAAGTTTCACCGCAGCTGACTAGAATATTAGTTGTCGTGTACCCGTCACATAAATCATGATGTACGCATATATAAGCGAAAATACTTATAAAACTAGAAACTTCGGGTGTAGAGAATATTATAAAACAGTTGAAGCAGAGGACACTTTACTTCTAAAACATAAATTAGAGGGTGTTTTATTTGAAAAAATTGAGTTCCGACTGTTTGATTTTTTTTTGGGAGCGCCCTGTGTATGGAATTTCAATTTTTTCTTCAAATAATTTGAACAAGAACCTCCCCGTCATTTCCATAGAAGCCCGCTATTTGTTGGTAAAAGGGCAGTATTACAATTTTCAATATGTGCCCAAAAAGGCTAAATGTTGCAAAACTATTGAAATAACTCGAAAACGGTTAACGAAAGCAAACTTTTTCTTTACGAACATCCATTAAGTTTCGCTAAGAAATGCAAGAAAGTAGTAATATAAGGACTGTTCTGTCTAAAAATGAAAGGTGCGTATCACACCGACCTATTGGCCACCTGTAATTATCAAAATAATTTTGTGAGATGCAACTCAAGACGCTCTATAATTAACGTATATAAATTTTTGTCGTCTCTTGTATAATAACGGATATATTGAGCTGTTACTTACAATTGCGACAGCCTGTATGTGTATGTTCGTTGGTCCTCATTATATAGCATTTTGTATAGTCGCTGTAATCTGCCTCTAGTTCTCTCTTTGTCATCCTCTCCCACACATTTTAGCTGTTTACCTATTTATAATTCTATCTCACTCACATTGTGACAGAGGAATTGTGAGGTTTCATACCTCAGTTATTATTAAACAAACATAATGCAGTAGAGCTTCAATAAACCATTGAAATAGTGCGGACATGAAATTCCATTATTGAGTTCTCTCTAAACCATGTCATATATAGTTTATGAATTCCACCACCACCGACAATAGAATTAATATATCTGGACATTAAATGGAGGCTGCCGGGTATTTGTCATAATAATTATGGCTTCATTTTCCACCAGATCTAAACCGCATTGGTATATATTATGTATGTACTAAATCAGAAATGCGGTGTAATACTGACAGTAATGTTTGGGAACTTAATATAACTCTTGGAGATGGAATATAAAATGCAACTATTAAAAAGTTGGATGCAGCAAGTGTGTTTTGTCCCCTCTGTCTCTGAAAACACCTGTCCAGAGACCAACCAGTAGTTCGACTTCTATTTGTCGACATGTGCCTGGGAGGTCTCATTTAGGTGTCGCCCATCGAGAGGCTTTTGCATCCAAGATTGAAGCTTGTCCTGATCAGTCCGATGATAACTTTGTATTTAACTTTCTTTTAATTGTACCGGTGTTGAATCATCTACCTCGCGTATGGCATGGTGTAGTTCAGAAGGTACGTAGGTTCGATATTTGCTGGTCTAACTGTTTACTAATATCTAACACTCATATTCCACATTAGTGTCTAGGTAGGGTTACTCGCTCGATAGCACTACGGGGTGATGCATTTTGGATTTTGTTAGGAGTGTTCGCGTCTTTCGTTATTATTATTATTATTATAAAATAAAATAAAACTGGTTTGATCAAAACCACCTTACAATTAATGTAAATAAGACATGCTATGTTGTTTTTTCGAACCATGTGGATAGCGGACCATCATATCAGTCTTTGAGCATAGATATATCTAGAAATATGGAAATTAAGTCTGTGACGGAAGTTAAGTATCTAGGAATAATAATAGATTCAAATTTAATTCAAGTATCTGAAGAACATTCTGGAGTATGAGCAGTTGAAAATATTATATCATTCACTAGTTGAGAGTCACTTGAGATATGGGATTATATTTTGGGGTGGAGCTGCAAAGTGTCACCTAGGAAACGTTAAGGTAGCTCAGAGATGGATCCTCAGATTAATTATGGGAAGGGCATGTACTTGCCCGTCTCGTCTCGTATATAATGAGGCAGGCGTGATGGACCTAGAACAAATATTCGCCCTGAATTCAATATTGTATCTTAAGAGATGTGATGATTCCTTGGAGCTATGTAATCCTGTGATGAATTTCGCAATAGGAGTAAAAAAGTGAAGACAAATAGGCCACGGAAAACAGTGGAGCAGCAATGTCACTTGTTTTATTGCGGTCGACTTTATAACGCACTGCCTGGTGACATTGGAAGCATTGGACCTCATAATAGATTTAAAACTAAGATTAAAAAGTGGATATTTACTGAACATGAACTAGTCCATCGAATTGTGCATAGACAGGTTATGCCACCATAAACAACAGACTTGGAAAAATGTGCTGATATTGATGGAATCTTTGGGTGCATGAGCGTGTGGCGCTGTTATTTTGTATACAAATGTGTGTGCATGTTGAGAGTAGGTGAGGGCATATTGAGGAATGTGGTGTGAGGGAATGTGGGAGCTTTGGAGCACGTATAAGTGTATGAATGGGCGTGCGAAGACTGGAATGTACGGGATGAAAACAAAGCTATGTATTTATGTGTGTATGGCGAATTGAGATAGTGGGTGCAAGAAATGTGTTAATATGAATACAGCGGAACGCTGGCCAGTTCTTTTCAGTTCTTTACAGGTATTAACTATGAGATGATGCATTTTCATGTGAGAGTATGTGCCTATATGCTGGTGACCGGTTGCGATGTTGGCTGGGTTTGGTTGTTGATTGGGCAACAGAGGGACTTGAGTTTATAATTGTTTTTGTTGTTGTTATTATGCGATTTGATATACAGATTCCCAAAATCCCACACACAAGCTATGCTTCTGTGGGAAAAGGTGTTTATTCTTAGCGCTTTTGTTTTATAGTTGGTTGCCTTATTATTATTATTATTATTATATAGCAGAAAACTTTTTTTTTATATTCATTTTGTACCATATTTTGTATGTTATTTCGTTGAAAATAAACTTTATTATTATTATTATTATTATTATTATTATTATTATTATTATTATTATTATTATTATTATTATTATAATTATTATTATTATTATTATTATTATTATTATTATTATTATTATTATTATTATTATTATTATTATTATTATTATTATTATTATTATTATTATTATTATTATTATTATTATTATTATTATTATTATTATTATTATTATTATTATTAGTATTTATGGTTTGCCTCGCTCAAGCGGTTTCTATTTATATTATGCCATAGTACGGGTACAAACCAAGTACTTAGCATTCACTATTCTGAGACAGGAACGGGTCTGACTAATCTGCAGGTGTTGAGAATGATGCATTTAGGGATATTGGGCACAATATTGAACGATTGTAATTGTATCTGATCCGGTGGTGTATGAACATCACAGGAACCAGTTCATTTCCTGATATGATAAGCGGGTATATAACAGCTTTCTCGGCTTTCCACATATGCTTTATGTCTTACGATAATTGTATGTATTTATTAATTTGTGTTGCATATGTCTTTTGGATATTATGGTCGAGTGGTACTGCAAAATCTATCAGTTGGACTTGATTCATATGTTTGTCTAACAGAAGAATAGCTGGCCTGTTAGCTTCTATGTGTCTGTGTGTCTACGGTCGTCGATCCAGTATAACTTGATGTTGCGGTTTTCTAGTACTTCGTCAGGCCGGTATTTGTAGTAAAGGGTAGTTTCATGAATTATCCCCGCAGACAGTGCTACAGACTGGCGAACAATTTTTGCAGCTTCATCATGTCTTATTCATGATTTGCTAAATAAGGAGAATAACTTGTCGTATGTTCGATGAACTGTGAGCTACCCTGCCATCTTCGGCATTTGTCAGTTATTCTATCCTTTATTATAAATCTTTGATAGTTTTTAGTGTTGATAACCCTACCTGGAATGGTTATCATTAACCCCTCTGTTTCATCATATAAATCTCCTTGCTTAGGCCAGTTTACCGATTCCACTTTCAGCTGCGCTAGCCTATTGGGGTAGGCACCATGCAACAGCCTGTTTCCACTTCGCTTTATATATCTGACCGTTGGAGGCTGATTACTGGCCGAATTGAGTGGTGTAAATCTCTGGTAATTATGATTATTATGATTATTATTATTATTGTTATTATTATTATCGACTCTAGCCTGAAGGTCTTTCACACTCCCACAAAGGGGAACCTCTACTCTTCCCAAGTATTTTATATATCAAAGGGACTGAGCTCAGATGGAGCCCTTTTCCAGTTATCATACCCTGCATGACAACGCGACAACTCCTCATTTCCCAGGAATCTCAGCACGGCGTGGGTAGTTGCAAGTATTGCCGCCTTCTGCATAGCCTTATAAATATGCTCTCCAAGATCCAGTCTCTTAATGTTCTCTCGAAGATTCTTAGGAACCACACCAGTTGACGACATGACTATTGGAATCACTCGGACACTATCTGCCCTCCACTGTCTCTTTACTTGTATCTCGAAGTATCTGTACCTAATGATCTTCTCGTTGTACTTTATCTCTAGATTATTAGTATTTGGAATGGCCACATCAATCAGCGTCACTTGGTTGTAGGACTTATCCATTATTATTATATCTCGCCGGTTGTGGGCAACTCGTTGGTCTGCAAGCAGGGTCCGACCCCAGTACAACCGGTATGCTGAGTTCTCTAGAACAGGCCCAGGAGTGTATCTATAGTAGGGCTACTTACGAAGATTTAAAGGCCCCAGTTTCAGAACCAGTTCCTGATGAAGTATATAAGCAACTGCGTCGTGACTTCCTTTATACCCTGTTGCAGCAAACGCTTGACAACCTACGGTGATGTGCTGGTTTCTGGTGACCGACACTCAAATCCGAATTACCTCCAACTATATACTTCAGGTAGTTTCTTGTTGGCATCACCTGATCTTGTATGGTCCCCAAAAACCCCTCTATCTCTGGAAACATCTGCCCGGACACCAACCAACAGTTCGACGCCAATTTGTCGACATGTGCCAGGAAGGTCTCAGTCAGATGTCGCCCATGGAGAGGCTTCTGTATTCGAGATACAGCTTGTCCTGAAAAGTCCGATAGTGACTTTGTATTTCACTTTCTTTTAATCAGAGTGGTGTTGAATCATCTGCCTCGCATATGGCACGGTGTAGTTCAGAAGTAAACGCCTGCTTTTTGGATTTTGTTAGAAGTGTTCGTACCTTCCGTTGTAAATTTTAGATGTCGGTTTTACTCCAGTTCAAAATCCCAAATGAATAGCTAAGTTCAGAACATGCATATGTATTTAGACGTTTAGTCACGTTCATGCCGTTAAGATGTAATCGCACCACCTGCTTTACTCGTTTCGGAAACTCATTTGTTAGATCGTTCTTCATTCCCAAGTGGTTTATTTTCCTCGCTTGCTGCATTCCCAGGTATTTATAACACTCTTCTACGTCCAGCGAGGTATTTTGCTGGCCGTTCTGCATTTCATATACACCTAGTTGTATCTTCCGTCTGACCACACATAAGGTGCAACATTTGTCAAGCCCAAACTGCATGTCAATATCTCTGGAAAATACTTCCAAGATTTTAAGGAGTTGTTGCAGGTGGTTCTGTGTGGATGCCATCAGCTTAAGACAATTCATGCTCCCTAGAATTGCTTTTATACCGAAGCCATATCTGGTGGAATTCAGGCGGTTTTATAGCGGATTCAAGGCGAGCTTGAACGATAATGATGTTAGCGAGTCTCCTTGAAATATACTTCTTCTAATTAGTATCCTGCTGGTTACGATGTTATCACCAATTTTTACCCATAACTGGATTTTTGTCCGCCAGTTGGACATTGTGTGTTCAAGGAACCTCAGGATATAAGTATCCATCTCATAGATCTTCAGCACACTTATAAGCCATTTGTGTGGAACTGAATCAAATGCCTCTTTGTAATGCACGTAGGCTGCAAAGAGATTTCTTCATCCATGGTAAGCTTGATTGCACACAACCGAATCAACTATTGGTTGTTCTTTGCATCTAATAGATTATTTGGTAAACCCTTGGCTGGCTCGCAATTGTGATCTTTCGTTCGCAGCGCGCATAAATGCGTCTCTCAATGCAGGATGTAACTAACTTATATAGGGTCGGAAGACAAGTTATTGGTCGGTATCTGCCGGAGCCTGCAGAACACTGCTGGCCCTTTGGCAGAAGATACGTGTCTCCTTGTGTGAAAAACAATGGCATCGTTTTTGGATCAAGTATAACATCATTTATTAACACCGGCAATAGATGATGTGTACACTCTAATTTCTTCAGCCTGAAGTTTGGACGCCAGCAGGCCCAGGTGCCTTCAAATTATGAAGAATGCAGCTGGTTTGCACAAAAAGCAACCTGCATAACAGAGACTTCCTAAAAAAAGAACGCTGACACTGATTACGCTCAAAAGTTTCTTTTTCTAGAGTGTTGTATCCTTGAAAATCCGAGTTGGTAAGAAATTGTCTCTTATTTTTATGAATATAATTTAACAGATGGAACAAGTATACTGACGTTAACGTCATAGTGTTATTTTGCTTAAAGATGACACGACAGGAGTGCCCATAAGGTAGATTGTATATTAATCTCAGTATTCGTTTCTGTAGCATAAATACTCTATGGCAGTCCGAGGATTGGCCCCAGTCGCGTAATAGACTTTCAGCAGATGACCGGAGCTTAAGGAATCTTTAAGCATCAAAATTGCATAAATGCGCAATTTAATTTCTTGCACAAGTGGTCGATCTGGTCTATGTATAACAGGCTACTCTCAATTCTAACACCCAAAAATATTGTCACCTTTTTGAACTGCACCGCATTTCCGTTCACCAAAATAGTTCTGTCGCGCATTATCTCTCTTCAGTGGCAGTTATCCATTTCAACAGAAAAAGTATTGTAATTAATCAGTTTGTATAACACACATCATCAAAAGACTGTACTACGGATTTTAATTTTAATACAGTTTCCTCCATCGTCTTGCCGTGGATTTTTCCGTCTTGTCTAAATTGCGGCAAATCGTTTACATATAGTGTAAACAAAAGTGGGCCAATAACACTTCCCTGGGGTGTGCCCATACTTACACTATATCTTTGAGAGTTAATATCATTCGGTTTTACAAGTAACTGTCTGTTGGTGAGATACGAAAGCAGAAGGTCGTTGCAAGTGCCTCTTATCCCTTAACTTATCAACTTCTTGTTAGCAATCGTTTTGAACACCTAATCAAAATTGTTGACATTGATATGCCTGCTTCTCTGGACTTGCCCATAGCTGCCTCTCCGACTGTTACTGAAAATCACAATGATGTTTTTAACTTACCCAACAGCAGTTAAAATACATCGTCTGCTGTTCCTGAAAACTTTTTCACACCATGTAATAATTTCAGTAGTTCTCATTCAAATGTTAGTCACAGGCCTAAGAGGAACATCAAGCGTCCGCTGCGTTTGAATTTAACAAAAGAGAGCATATGGTAGTATATTTTAAATGCTAAGCTAGCAAGATTGCCAACTGTAGATTATCTATGAGAATAAATGATTGAAGGTAATACCTCCTCTTAGGCGTATTTTTTCTAAGACAATTTGCAGAGAGTAAAATATTTTTTGAATCCGCCTCTATATTATCATCTGTAATTTTAAAAAATTTTGGCGGGGCAACATTTAATGTACATAGTAAGAATTTATAACGGTAGTTGTGCAGTTTTTTCGCCTTACAGACAATTAAGTTACTAATCAAAATTCTGCTCGAAACAGTTTCCGCCAGTGGGCAGTATTAGGATTGCTTTGATTAATCTGGATCCAAGTAATCTCTTGGCCTTTTACTAGACTGTCGTCAAGTTTAACTAACGCTTGTGTTATTATTCAATAGAGAGCTAGCCGGTTTTCATTGGAAATAGGATCTCGGGTTTATTATGTTGGCAGCACTCAGTAAGCAACACTGTATGTTTTACTAGACTATTGGATCCGGGTGGCTGTGGCTGCCGGCTGTAAATAACCAATAAATTTTACGCCTTCGATAATGGCCTTTAACACTCTCACTCGCTGAGTAATCGTTTGATTAAATACGATACAAGAATTCTTATTATTGACCAGCTATAAATCTGACCTGTCTGTCAACCATCGATAACTGCTGTCTCGAGGGAACTCTACGTAAGATATAATTAGTTAAGCGTTTAAATAGCTGATTTTGGCCCACTAGCAGCAAACTTATCTATTAAAAAGTCTGAACGCAGCAAGTGGGCTATGGAAGTGAATTTTCATGAAAATGTTTTCAATAGCAAATATGTCTCTTTGATGCAATCAGGCATCAATTTGGTTACCGGAATAACCTATAGAAACATGGTACCATATTTTACCAAAATAACTGATTGTTTGAAAATGTACAAGAACTTTCCGAAAATAAACATAAAATGTTTCTAATAAAACTGGATCCTTACCCAGCGATGTTAATAGCAAGTTAAGTTATTGAAATTCGAAGCATTTAATGAAAAAACGCTACCAAAAGGCACTTATTGCATCTAGATTTTTTTCTTACAAACACGCATTTTTTGTCTTTTAACTTACAGACATAAATTTTGATATATATATATATATATATATATATATATATATATATATATATATATATATATATATATATATATATATATATATATATATATATATATATATATATATATATATATATATATATATATATATATATATATATATATATATATATATATATATAGATAGATAGATAGATAACATACAAAAATTGAAACTGACACCAGATATGTGTTCTAGGGTGCCTAGTTCGCGCTCAATTGAAGAAATGTTTTCAAAAATCAAAAGTCGCGATCTCCCCATTAGTATATTTTTGAGAGAAAATACACTAATACTAATAAAAAATAATAATATTGATACCTAGTTATCAATAAATAATCAAATAAATTAAACAATTAAAATAATAATAATAACAGTAAAATTTATTAAAAACATTTTAAAAAATAATATATGGATGTGTATGTATATATATATATATATATATATATATATATATATATATATATATATATATATATATATATATATATATATATATATATATATATATATATATATATATATATATGGATGTGTGTATATATGTGTATATATTTGTGTGTTTATGTATATGTAAGTTTATAAATGTAAATTACAGTTCAATATAGTTGAAAATAGTGCTGCAAACTGAATCATAACTTTCACATAGCTGTGATAATTTGTTCTCTTCAGAAAGACATTCTCATGGAATGAGTTTAGGGCCCATGACTTGACCACAAAGAAAATACTTGTATTCCTGTACCCATAAATTTTGAAACGTTATATTACACGAGTTTTATTGAAAAAATATTAATTTTCACCATATCCCGTTCGTTTGTGGAGTGCTAACTGTATACCGATTCTGAAGAGGATATCTCAATTTGTTCTAAAGTTATCGTGTCTAAAAACAGGCAGACATACAGGCCGACAGACCAACAGACCCATAGACAAAAAATTTCGGTCCAAAGTCATGTTTTCTATATGTTTTGAAACTTGTAACAACGTTGAAGCAAAACTTTTTTTTTTGTCGCCGATGTGATATTTCCACACGTTGTGACGATATGGCAGTAACAACTAAAAGTGTACATGCTATATTTTTATGTGCGCACATGTAATAAGTATATATATATATATATATATATATATATATATATATATATATATATATATATATATATAAATATATATATATATATAGCCATTATCTCTTTGTCTAAATTATCGAATACTATCGAGAACTCACTATCAAAATTATGGATAATATTAAAACCCAGTAAACGTTTAGATTATGTATATTTTGTGGCAAGTGGGCATTGAGTCTGAAGCCAAGAACCACTACACACATACTCAGCTGATTTTAGTCAAAGTAGTTGTTACTGTTAATGTATATTTTGAAAATACTGCATAATGAAAAAAAAAACAAGTAAAACTCGTTTGAAAAACAACGAAATTAGAATCATAGACTTTAAATGTACGACTACTGATATTTTCCAGTTTTGTCGAAGAATGTCAAGTTTCCATGGATGTAGGTACATAAATATATAATGTTAAATAACTCTGAATTATGAAAAAAAGTCTGGACACAGCAAGCAGAAATTATATACCGTTAACAATAAACTTAACTAAACCTACAGCCAAAGCACCAACTTAATTAAACCTACAGCCAAAGCATCAGAGAAAGGGTGTATTTGAAAAGAATTTTCTGTAAATATTTTAAGTAAACTAAGGACAACGGCGACTGAAGCTGAAATTTCATGGTTTGCAAAACACTCTTTTTGCGACATTTTCTTTACATAATCCATATTTGTTTCATGTCCTTTGCCTAAATTTTGCGAATTTTGACGTTTCAAATCGCAACTTTGACGTTTTGAGGAAAACACCAACAGTTTTTAAATGCCTTTTTTTTTCTTTTAACTTACAGACCTTGGTACGTGGGTCACTATTTATAATACAAAAAAGCGTACCAAAGTTGCCCTTACTTTGTTATCTCCGGAGATATATTTCTTTTCCGAAAGAAAATATAAATTTTTCCGGGAAAACCAGTGCCGATTTTCCTGGCTAACGAACTTCTCCAAGCCACTTGCAAAAGAAAGGTACTCACCAAATTTGATCAAAATAGACCTATATTTGAGTTATCGGTGTGATACATACATACACACACACACAAATATATATATATATATATATATATATATATATATATATATATATATATATATATATATATATATATATATTTATTTATTTATAATAAAAGGGGGCCTAGTTCACGCTCACTTTAAGTAATTTTTTCAAAATCGGGATCACCCCATTAGTTAATTTTTTCTACAAAATTTACCAATAAACAGCACAAGTCACTGACTTCTTATACAAACAGTATGTACAACATTTGGAATAAAACATATATATATATATATATATATATATATATATATATATATATATATATATATATATATATATATATATATATATATATATATAGGATTGCATAAGCACATCATTTAAGACTATTTGGTAGTATTATCGACATTTTTTGAAGCACCCACTTTTTGGAGGGTGACAATCCTTTAATTTCTTAATAGCAACACGGGTCATCCGACACATTTTTCGACAGCGTATTGAGCGTACTTTTTGATGGTATTAATTATGTTTAAGTTACCTTTGGCACGAATAAAAACAATCGACTTTTCATGAAAACAAATGAAGTTAAATAAAGACTATTCAAGTAATTTTATCTCTGTCCAAAAAAGCCTTAAATAAATGGCCTTATTAGACATGGAATTCATTTAAGCGATAATAGAATATCTTAATAATTTTACCCAGAAAATCAGTTTTGTCAAAATTTTAGCCTGATCTTCCACACTGGCAAGCGTTTTGGTTTATTCATTAACATCAGTGTTTTTGTTGATTTACTTCCTTGTTATATGGCTCACCTAAGTGTACAAGAACGTATCGAACTTTTTTTAATGATGATCGGTTATGATGAAAAGGACCTTCAATGTTTTTTGCCATTTATTCAAATTCAAAAACTTTTATGCAGATTGTAACCTCATTGCAACTATGTTGGCCGCCCAATAGACGTTATAGTTTTCCATTGCAACATATAGCTCGTAAAATTATTTTAACGTCTAAGATGATGCTTCTAGGTTTAAAAATAATTAGGCATATTAATATTAACTGCATTTCACTTACCAATGTTAGCAGATATATTACAGTTTGAAAATTCATGGTAACCAATGCCATTTCAAGATCCTCTAACCATACACAGGACTCACAGAGCTTGTACTGGTAGCCATTAAATTATCCTGAAAAAAAAACAGTACTTTAATATTACACAACAGGGGAGTAATGGTAGCTAATTTTAATCAAAATTATAAGGCAGCTTTTTTAAAATTAAATGACATCAAATTTAGTAGATATTATAACTTTTATCGTGAAACCTAAGTGCCAGGGTTGATCCAAATAACTTTGCCGTTTGCAGATTCATCTGTTGCATTTACTGGTTACCTTCTGACAACAACTTTGTCCCGCTCTTTGACTACCTTTCTGAAAAAACCGACCATCTGATTTCTGAATATCCTTCCTCCGAGGTCACTATTCTTGGTGACTTCAATGTCCATAATAATAAATAGCTAGGATCTTCAAAAACCGATCCACAAGGGAGAGCAGCGGAGGCCTTTGCAGTCAGCCAATATGGTTCAGCAACCTACTTACTTTCCTCGCATCCCCACACACAGCTCAAATCCCTTGGATCTCCTTCTTACTACAAATCCTGAATGCTATAAGAGATCAGTCACCGCCCCCCTCGGTCGCTCAGACCATGGCATGGTCACCGCTTCCTACACAGTGCAACCCGAGGTCACACAGTCATCACACCCAAGTATCGTTTGGCACTACAACTTCGCGAACTGGGACGAAATGCGAGATAACTTTTCCTCATTTCCATGGGCGTCTGTCTGCTTCTCTTATCCTGACCCCTCTGATATCTCACAAAACGTAACCGAAATTATCCAAGCTGGCATGGAATTAATTATTCCACGTACACAGAAAACCTCTTCAGCCACTCAAAAGCCCTGGTTCTCTAAATCTTGTGACAAGGCCAGACTTTAAAAGGTCAAAGCTCACAAAAAGCTTCTACACAATCCCAGTCAAGAAAACCGTCAAGCATTTAACGACGCAAGAAATCGCTATGTACACATTCTTTCTGAGGCAAAAAAACTCGCTTAATAACCACATCAAAAACAAAGTCCTCTTAATCTCCAAGGGCAGCAAACCCTTCTGGACTCTTGATAAATCTATTGGGAATAATTTCTGCAATCGCACGTTCCCACCTCTTGTCTCAGGAGATGAAATTCTTTCTACCGCCCTGTGCTAGGCTGACCTTTTTGCCTCGTTGTTCGCCGGCAATTCTACTCACAACCCACCTCCAAATGTTCAACCACCAACAGTCCCCAATGTCGCGCATAAAATGACGGATATCATTTTCAAAACTAAAAAGGTACGTAATGTGCTCTCTTCTCTCAATACCAGGAAAGCCTTTGGCCTTGACGAGATCCCAGCAGTGGTTCTCAAAAAATTCGCACCAGAACTTACTCTTATCCGCTGACTCGTCTGTTTCAGACATCTTACACTAGAGGCATATTCCCTAGTAACTGGAAAACTGCTCGAGTACAACGCGTCCCAAAGAAAGGATCCAAAGCGCTTCCTAGCAAATACAGGCCTATTTCTCTCCTTTCAGTCATCTCTAAAGTGATTGAAAAGTATATAAACACCGAACTACTAAAATTTCTTGAAAAACACAGTCTAATCTACGACAGGCAGTATGGGTTCCGTCAGCGCAGATGAACTGCCGACCTCCTTTCCTTTGTCACCCATTCTTAAAACAAGTCTATGGAACTACACGGTGAATCCCAGATTGTCGCTCTAGAGATATCCAAAGCATTCGACCAGGCCTGGCACGCAGCGCTGCTTAATTAACTTCCGGCCTAAGGCCTACCACCAAAACTCTGTACCTGTATTGGTTTTAACTAACGAAAATATTAACAGGTAAATTCTATAATATGTAATAATAAAGTTTGTATTCACAATATTCCAGCCTAAGGCTTCTACGTTGGTAAAACTAGTTTACAAACGTTTAGTTCATCAACTAAAACTAGTTTTATTTTACTTTTTTAACGTCAGTCTATTTCCGCGACTATCGCCATCACCTACGCCAGAGAGCAGTTGCACCTCACTATCCTGGAAATGTTGCCGAACCCATGCCTTACTGAGGAGAGTAGGGATCTTTAACATGCCAACATCGCATTGACAAGGAACCGACGACTTTACGCTTCCTCCAAATTTCAAAACGTGCAGGCTTTCAATCAGCTCAAACACAATGCCACAACCTCGGCTGATGTTAATTTTATAGTGTGTACTAAAAAGTGAAAGGCGATGGCTGGGAATCGAACCCGTTACCCTTGGGTTCAGAGGCACATGTTCTTACCCCCGGACTATCCAGGGTTTTTTAACCAACTTAGGACCTCTGAATTAAAAAATGCCATTAAAATGTTCCCATCACGCTTATGTTTTTAGATACAGACAACTGAAATACATCTATATTTATACAATACCAATTATATATATATATATATATATATATATATATATATATATATATATATATATATATATATATATATATATATATATATATATATATATATATATATATATAATAAAAGCAAAGGAATTAAGAACTAAAAAACTTTCAGGTTACATTTTTCCTTTTGTACATTTTAACATTGGTTTCCCTTAAAATTGACCATCAAAAATTAGCCATAATATTTTTATTCTAGAAGCCTTGATATCTGCGCTCCAAATCAAAAATGTGATCTTGAGGAATGCGTTCCCCATGTTCGTCGCTCACTATTCCTAAGTTATCTGAGAAAAAGTCCAAATAGGACTGTAAAAAGTGGATCTTTAGTGAAATATTAGCTCCGATTTTATGGTAATTTGTTAGCAATTTAGCTACAATTTCCCTACAGTTTTTGCGTTTTGTATTTCATAAAAATCTAGCAATGGACCTACAAATATACCTTCTTGAAGATTCGCTTCTGACAACTTTGGGAAAACTTTTTGTAAATACAATAAATCATCAACACCAAGATTTAAGCTTTTTAGAACATATTTCATAATAACGTGCGAGGGGGGTGGGGGTGTAAAAAAGCTTTCTTTTAATTTACAAGCGGTTCGTTATCAATATTCAGCTAGCCGCGAATAAAAACTTATCTTGTAGGCCATAATTTCCTCTATATCTAGGCCTCAGATCTCTCTGAGGCCTAGGGTTGAACACACTGAGACCTCACAGACGATCTCCGGCGAGATTTGGGGAGTAGGCAGATTGAGGCCCCGTAATCGAGCTACTACAGCCCAACCCACCTTTGTCCACCGCTCTAAGAAGTAGGCAGATTGAGGCCTTAGAGTGTGCTTACATATTTCCTTTACCTCTAGAAAATGGCTCCAAAACAGGAGCCGAAACGTCGAGTTTTCATACATTCTGGACGCGGTTCAACCCGAGAACCAAATATGTCTCATATATATATATATATATATATATATATATATATATATATATATATATATATATATATATATATATATATATATATATATATATATATACCCAACTAACAAAAATGTTCTATAATTTTTAAATAATAGGTAATACTGTTGTATTACTGCTCTTCAAAAGCAGTTTTGTTCTATAGAGACTGCTATGGTGAGTATTTAGCTTCTCGCAGCAAAATGCTTCTTTAAATTTATTTTAAGAATATTCTTAGAGCAGAATTATAAAACATTTTAGAGATTCCGTTTTCTTTATTTTGTAAACGTCTATACAATCGTTATAGAATATATTAGCTTACAGAACAAAATTGCTCATTAATGGCTTTATAATAACGATCTTCCGAACATATTTGTTAACTTGCAAACATTTATAAAACTATTCTTTAAGTGTTTATATGAGCGTTTATAAAACAGTTCTGTTAACATTTTCTATGATATAATATAGCTGCAAAGAGCATACTCTACTTGAACGCATATGTTAAAAACTATTTTATAGTTGGATGGAACGCTATTGCAATAGAACCCTTAAAAAACAAATATAGTACAAAATTGTTCCTTTGCATAAAAGTGCATTCGCTGTGATCTTTATAGCATTTGTAAGATACACCGTTTTCTACTTTCTTATTTCGTCGCAAGTTGTGTATGAAGTAGGGTGTAATTTCTAAACATGTCCAATTTAGAAGGATTAAACAAATTAAAACGGGTACAATAAAGCGGTGCTTTTCAAAGGAAAGTCAATAAATATCAAAATATTCTAGAAAGTAGCAATTTTTTTAATAAACATGTTAGTAGTGTTTTGCATATTAATCGCGGTGCCCACACAGATGTCGACCCAAGCTCAAATAAGATCGATGTAAGAAACGATGGCAATTTACAATCATATTCAGATCAAAAAGTGGTGAATGTATTCCAGGAAGGGAACTCAAATGACGAAGAAGATGTAGGAACTAATAGGCTGGAGTTTAATATGAAAACTTGTTCTAACCCACTCAGTGAAGTGGAATTTAGAATTTAGAAAAAATAGTAGACCATGGGCCGTGTCCTTTAACGTGTCGCATTTGGCACTCAAAGGTTTCTTTAAAATATAAACGATCGATTTCCAAACATACTACCTCAAGACCCAAAAAGTTTTTTAAAAACCGATCTACTTTTGCTGTAAAAGCCGAACTTTAAAATTGACAATAAAATCATTGCCAAGCCTACTTTGTTTTTTTAAATACGTCTCTGTTCATATTATAGGTTTTAATATATTGTCTGTTTTATAGTAATGTCTTAAGAGATAAAATAGTTCTGTAATGGTTGCAGTCATTTATAAAGCGGACGCCATGTTTTTAGGCAATTCCTGTACTTGTTTGGTAGCCATTTTGAACGAAAAATAAAAATCAATTAATAAATATAGAAATAATTGTGATCTGACAATTTTCTAAATATATTTTGAGAATAAAACATATGATATGTGTAACAGAATGAGTTTAGGCCAATAAAATGAAAAAAACTAATAATTTAATTTCGAGTTGATTTTTACAAATTAAAGAAGTATTCATTATTTTGACGGCGCTTGAAAATTTTGTCGTATATGTGGCATATTTTGCACAGACAATTTTTCTTCGCAGTTGAAAACCATTTTGCTACTGGTAGCCAAAAGATACTTTTTTAGTCCAATTTGCACACCTTACTAACGTTGCTTACGCCATCATATTTTGGTACTTATATTACTTCCATAATATTAGTGAACTATTTTAGGATAAAATAGTTCTAACAAATCAGTTAAAAATATATCACTCTTTAGGTATTGCAGCATGCAACAAAAATTTGCAAAGTAAACTATAAAGAAATTCTAATAAAACATGTTTTATAGTAACTCTATTAAGGCTCTATAACTGGTAAATGATTTTTTGTTTTATTATGGCTCCTTATAAAACTGTTTTATAAGTATTGTATATCATATTCTTTTACAGCTCGGTAAACATTTATAAAACTATTCTATAACACCTTACACATCCCTTGTAAAATAAACTAAAGAACTAAAGTGTTGTATAAACCTGCGCCCATTTTGCATTTATAAGCATTGTATAAACGTTCTTATGACTACAATAAAACATCAAACTGCTAGTTGGGTATATATATATATATATATATATATATATATATATATATATATATATATATATATATATATATATATATATATATATATATATATATACACACCGGTAACTCAAAAAAGAATGGGCGCATTTTGATCAAATTTGACATGTACCTTCGTTTTGTAAGTGGCTTGGATAATTTCGTTAGCCAGGAAAGCCAGACGAGGCTTTCCGGGAAAATTTTGAGTTTTCTTTCGAAAAAAAAATATCTGAAAAAAATAAAAAGCTATGGTAACCAATTTTGGTAGGTAGGTTTAAAATATAAAGAGTAAACTATACACCAAAATCTAGATTTCTATGTTACAAGAAAAAAAAAGTTATAAAACATATTTGGTGCCAGATCATTTCTATGAAAATTTACTACCATAACGCACTTGCTGCGTCTAGACTTTTATTTAAGCGTTTCCTTTTCATATTATTTCTTTATCGACTCTTTAATTAAATGTATATATATATATATATATATATATATATATATATATATATATATATATATATATATATATATATATATATATATATATATATATATATATATATATATAGGCCAAGAGGTCTGTATACATTTAATAATATTTTGTCAAATACATCATGTCCATGTACATCTTATATAATATTTGTAAACGACAATAAATCATCTGTTGTATACATCAGTACTCTATGTTATGTGCAAGCATGAAGTTTTTGATTGATCACGACTGAAATATCGATTATCCGAGCTCACGAAAGCTGAAAACCAACCAACTAATCGTGTTCCGTTGGAATTCGGTCGGCAACCGTTTTACTAAAACGTGCGATAACATTTCGCAAAAATATTCAATGGGTGAAAACGCAATAAATTTAGTTCCTGGGCAATAAATAACTTGCTATCAATGATTGCTAGCCAAAGAGATACATGCTTAACTGACGCGGTATGGATTTTAAAATGGGATTTTGTACTTTATTAGTTCTGAAAAAGGAAAGACGCAACTTCACTCTAATCCCATTTATGGTAACGAAATCTGTATCTTTGATATGAGGAGATATATTTTTCTAGTGGCGTTCATTAGAGGGTTGGTACAGTATTTTAAATAAGAACGTCTTATACTGGTACATTCGACTGCACAAATAAATAAAGTACCTACAATAAAAGTTTCAGCTGTTTAGGCCTGAAAATCTATACAGGTGTCCCATGACGTCCCGTCGTCGTGGGACACCTGTATAAATCAAAACTAAATGCTGTGCGTTGATAACGGCATCGCTTGAGAACGTCTGGGCCGGTTTGGCAAATTTTACTTTTAAAATGTTCGTAATAGTCCGTGCAAGGTTTCTGGGGAAAGAAAAATAGGAAAAGTTGTCGGAAAATTTGGAAAATTTGGGAATACTGTAAGTGTTTTTTCTCCGATTTATTTCCCTGCATGCGCAAATGTCGTTTGACATATTGAAATTTGGAAAGCACAAAGTCTGTCGGGCGAGCTCGTAGTCTAATAAATGTCAAACAATCCATAAAATCCGAAAGCTTTTATCATACAGAAATTTTTGTTCCTACGTATTAGCAAGTTTTTGTACACAATGTTTGCTTTTCGGGATACTGGAACTTATATGGAAATTATAATAGTTGTTATAATTTTTTATTTATCAAAATTAATGCCTTTTCTGTTTTTGTATTATATTTTAGCAAATTTTTGTTAAAAAAATTTCGTTGTTAGAGAGGTATCGATGGTGAGACGTTACAAAATGTTTTTCATATGAGGGCGCATTTGGGCCCCTAGAAACCGAAACCAAGGTCTGTTTGAATATATATATATATATATATATATATATATATATATATATATATATATATATATATATATATATGTATATATATATATATATATATATATATGTATATATATATATATATATATATATATATATATATATATATATATATGTATATATATATATATATATATATATATATATATATATATATATATATATATATATATATATATATATATATATATATATATATATATATATATAGTCAGTACGGTATAGCCAAGTGATGATAGGAACACTCTGGATGAAAAAGCAAAAATACACGGAGTCACAACAGGCAACCAGTGCACATTTGCAGCAACATTCGAAAGACCCTAAATTCGAGGGCAACAATCAAAATCGCCACGGAGGCAAAGAAATCATCTGCGTGAGCATACGGAGTCCAGATGTCATTGGATAAGTTTATTAGCCAGCCGTACCGGACGAGTTTTACTAGAAGAGAAAAATAAGATTTTTCTGATAAAAAAAATATATCAAAAAATAACAAAGTTATTTTGATAAAAGTTGGTTTATATGTTGCCCTTACCTAAATACCTTACTACGTGACAAAATTTAAATTTCTAGTTTTTAGAAAATGAGTTTTTCAAATTTGAGGCATTTAATGAAAATACGCTACATAACGCACTTAGTGCACCCGAAATTTTTTAAACTTATAGAACATTGCAAAAAGCCTTAAAAAAAATTTATTAGAAAAAAAAAATACATCAAATTAACAGAATACTAGTTTCTTAATTTGTACATCATCGGGTGGATCACTTTAAATGGCATTGAAATGCTGAGCGTAATATAGGGTGTTTTAGTTGAAAAGGAAATATATATGTATATATGTATATATATATATATATATATATATATATATATATATATATATATATATATATATACATATATATTTATATACATATATATATATATATATATATATATATATATATATATATATATATATATATATATATATATATATATATATATATATATATATATATATATAGAAATATATAGAAAAAGTAGGTTCTTGGTTATACCATCCTTTATGTATTTCGTGTCAATTTGACACTTCAACAAAAGTCTACAAAGAAAACAATAACTACACGAAACATTCAGTTACAGGATTCATCATTATCTTACGGACAACTGAAATAAATATAAAACTTGAGGAACATTTGAACAGATCACACTCAAATCAGCCCCTCTGCAGCCAGACTTGAACACATTGCACATAGGACAGACACATATACACACGAACAATTTCCACTAGTCGGCGTGACCAGCTTGTCAGACATAAGCACAGCACGTATAGAAAACCAAGGAACACAGTGGTGATTTACTCAGTAAGGTCCAGTGAAACCATCTGAATATGGGTTGGGCTTTGGAGGTGAAGTAATGTTTTTGGCAGATTGCTTGTTATATCCGCCCAAACTGCCATTAGACAGATGCGTTAAAAATATGTCACTTCATGTTATCAAAGAAACTGTATAGCCTGGGGGACTTTAGATTGGAAGGTTAAGGAATCACACGCCAGTTTAGTCTGACTAGTTACAGAGGACAAAGAGGCTTGGTTGAACACTAATTTTTAAGTAACAAAGTAGAAAGCCAAGTGGTAATTGTCTATGGCAGAGTTTGTTTGTTAGACCGCCCAGAAGAGAGCGCTGCTGCTAAGCAGATGCGTTATAAGTGACACAAGAGTGTCACTTCATGTTATCAAAGTAACTTAATGGCCTCAGTGGCTGTAGACTGAAAGGCTGGGGAAGCTAAAACCAGTTTATCCGAACTGGTCAGAGAAGTTAAAGGAGCCTTCGGTGAGAACCCATTAAAGTATCAAGAAGGGTTGGCCAAGCAGAAATGGTTTCGGCACCTTTTGTTTCTTATATCCAACCACTTGCCACTGGAAAGATGCATTAAAAGTAGACAACAATTATTTGTATTTTTTTTCCTGTATGTAACACATCTCGAGAAAGGTTATTTTATAATTATTATTTGTGTAGAACACTGTGTAGTACAACATACCAAATGCATGTTATTAGTTGTTGGTTTAATTGTTTATAATACAAGGAAGACTGTTTGTTGGGAAAATGATGAAAAGCATATTCTCTGCAAATTAAAAAGGTCACATGAAGACTCACAATCTTGACAACTAGATGGAAAATTTGAGATATACAAGGCAGAAATCGATATCAAGTGTAAATTTAATAGAGAAATCGAACATTCGTCTTGTGGGTCACGTAAGGCAATCAAACAAACCGAACAAACCCATTTCCATAGTCACCACGATTGTAAGGGCCGCTCAGGGACTACGCACTCGGCTCGCTCTGTGTTACTGATTCTGAAATCTAGCAGGCGATGCATTCCGCGCGGACCACAAAGGACAGCATCCTCATGGGCGCACGCACAATACATATATTGAGAAAATGTTTAGGTATGTTTTAAGATAAGCTTAATTGGCGCAAAATTCGAATTTATTTTAGTGACTTTTGTTGAGAATTTATTTTAACAGATTTAAAAAAGAAATAAAAATTTTGATCTGAGACTGTATGACCAGTTTGCAACAGACGCCTTTTCTAAGATTGCCATTAAGTTACAAAAGTAATTTTTCTAATCAATTTCTTATACAGTACAAACAGTACGTGAAATGCTAGGCAAATAATAAATTATACTAGCGCTAAATTAGTCATTCACATAACATATATTTTGTCTTTTGTGTCTCAGACGGGTTTGAAATTCACCTTCGATTTCAATTGCTTAATCTCCAGTACCGATATTAAAACACAGGAAACAAAATATAAATAAAACGGGCAGTATATTCACAGCGGTGAGTTTGCAAAGAAGTTGTAACTATTACTCTACTTTCTTTTAATAATTGAACATAACTGCAGACTCTTTATAAAAAATGTCCCCATAATTTTATTCGTTTATTCCACCATTTTAAAAATAACAATATATTTCGATGTTTGACAAACAATTAGTTTTTTTAAAGGCATTTGTTAATCCGGGTTAAGATTTGTAATTAAAATACTCAATAAAATGCCTCAGAAGTGGAACTCAGGTCAACAATGACACGTCAGTCTTTGGTAGTCATTTAAGAGAGAGTGGTCATTTCTTCAATAAGAACACTGATGCCAAGATTTTACATCCCTCAAGTTTTGGAGTAGAACAATTCATCTTAGAAGAAATGGAGATTTTCAAACATGTAAAATGTTCCAACAACGAAGTTTTGAACCTGTCCAACACCGACATATCGAACTTTCCTTCACTGAATAATCATTTAGTGAACTAATGTTACCGGTAGTCTATGGTTCTTCTATGGCCAAATTATGACGTATATGATGATGGCTGTTCTGTACCTTTTGATTTAAATTACTTAAAAGAACGAATAACGTATGCGATTAGGTCGATCACGCCTGATATGTTAAATAATGTTAGAAGACAGTTTTATTTAAGATTAAGGTGTGGCCAAGAAGTTCGCGATGAACATTTTGAACATCCACCTCATTGACATTCATAGTTCTTTTTAGTGTTTTACATTTTATTACATTTTGCATTACATTTTAGTTTTTTATTTTATTGTAGCGAATCTCGGTAACCACGTAATTTTATTTTATTCTATCTTAATTATTGCAACAAACTTGAAAACGATAACATCTTTAAATAGAAAATGAACAGACCTTTCAAACGACATATCACAAGCCTATACTTCCCCTTTAAAAATTGGGGGTTGTACCTGTCATTCGAAGGGGGTCGAAGGTAGGGATTGCATTTTCACTTCAAAAAATGTCAATTTATAATCTAAATTTGACGTTTTTCGGGATTTTTTATAAGAATGTACAGTAACCAAAATGATGAATTTATTCCATTTGGCTTTTACACACTGTATATTGTCCCTATGTTAGGCAAGAAATGATGGGGCTGACAATTTACAAAATTGTTGGTTGGTTGTACACAATCTCTATTTTAGAACATCTTGTGTTATTTGGAGCTGTCGTGAACATACTACCTGGTTCCGCACCGAGATGGCGACTCTGTCGTACATCTCACAATTAAATAATTACCCTAATCTTCACAAAAATTCATTCGGGAAGCATGTAAAGACAAAACCTCAAAAAATCTGAAAGAGAATGAATTCACTAAAAACAAAACTTCTACTTAAACGAAAATAGTCATACGTCTGCGAGGGAAGGATTGCTTTTATGTTAAGGCAGATAAGGGTAATAAGGTTGTGAATAATTACTGATGTTAAAAATAGTTTAAAACGCTGTCACAAACTTATAATAAAAGACTTCCGAAGGAGGTTACAGGTTACAAATCCAAAAGCTCCCAAAAATATTGTCTCCAAAAATTCATAAACCGGGAAAATCAATGAGACCTATTATTTGGGCTATAGATGCTCTACATATAATTTAGCAAAGTTGCTGTCACATGAGTTTGAAAGCTTATTTGTTAAACAAAACAGTTATTCAATGTCAAATTTCCATGAATTTATTAATAAAGGTAAGATCTCAAATTGGCTGAAGGTGGGGTTTTGATACCATTTGATGTAGCGTCTTTCTCTCCTAGCGTGCCCACGCAACAAACTCTAACGTAATTAGCATAATGAGGAATTTGCACGTTTTTTTATTCTCCTCTTATTCAATTCCCCACATTGTATAAAATCAATTGCCATAGAAAATTTAAATTTTTAACTAATAGTTTTCCTGTAAAAAAATATAGAAAATCAAAATAATTGTCTCCGCGCCAAAACGCAGCCGTAAACAAAGACGGCCTACTGTGACCTCACGATCCGGTGTCGGCTAAATGAGTCTCACTTACTCACACAGAGACCCTCATCTCACCATTAGTGTTTATGCGACTTACGTGTACCGGATAGTTATTGTCATCAACTTATATTATTGTTAATATCTAAATGCTCGTATTAATTATTTTAAAAACTGTACAGTCTTATAGCATGACTAAAGAAGTTGTATTTTTCCAAGGACAATCTAATAATTTTCTAAAAATTGATGTACTAGCAATGTTTGCATTTTTAAGAAACAACCTGAATTTCATGGGTGCTGAGCTAAAAGGAGTGAAAGCTGGGAGGTATGTGTCTGATTTGAACCTTATTTTATCCTGTAAATATCTTTGTTGGATTTTATGTAGTAATTTCTTATAAAATATAATGTAAATAAAAGCATAACCTCAAAATGTACTCCACTCAAATAATCTACAATAAAAATATATACAATTTCTTCCTGATTTTCTTATCCTTAGGTACATTAAAGAATAATTTGTTGGGGGTAGTTATTGTTGTGGAAGTACATTTGGTCACTATACAGCACTTATAATATTTATGTCTAGGCACTGTTATGTCTTTCGCATTCTCGTATTATGATTCTGAATCTGATGAATCCATCACACAGTCACGCACTGAACTAGATTAAACACAACACCGTTGAACCTATATTCTACACTAAACACCAAAACTACTTAAAATTATGATAATATAAATAATATAAAAAAATATAATAAAATTCACCCACTAATTAAAAGTTAAGAGTAAACTTTGTTTTCTGGATGTATTATAGTTATTCAAATAATGACTCTCTTGAATTCGATGTCCACAGAAAGGAAACTACCACACTAAGTTACATTCCAAATGACTCGCATCACACGTTTGCACAAAAAACGGCGAGTTTGAATTCCTTAGTAAATAGATTATTAAAACGTCCCTAAAGTAAAGTAGATATAGTTGAGAATTAGAGTATATTAAAAACGTGGCTGAATATAACAGATATTCGGATTGCTCAGTGGAAAAATTAAACAGTTGACACAGAACAAAAAAATGTTAGCGGAATCCACAACAGTTAGGAAAGATAAAATAAAAAACTTTATTTGCCTACTTTTGAACCGCGTATAACAAGGGGTCTCGAGAGCATTTTTAAGAAAGCTGATTTGCAGCTAACTTTTTTACAAAAACACAATTTAAAAAATTTGTTAGGTAATACCAAAGATAAAGACAAAATCACTGAAATGTCGGTTATCTATGAGATAAGTTGTAAAAGTTGTAACCATAAATACGTTGGGCAGACTAAAAGAACCACTGAAACCAGATTTGAGGAACATCTGGCATAGCTGAGATACAGTAGTATAGAAAAGTCAGGCGCGGCACAACATATTTGGGATAATAATCACCACATAGATAAAGATAATCTAAAACTTATCAAAAATGTAATGAAGGTAGATGCGTACGAAAGTATTTATAAGGAAATAAAAATTAAAAGCTCCTTAAACCGAGTTCCGCCATTGATTTATAGCCCTTTGTTTACACTCTCTCTTTGACATAGAAGAGATTCCGAAACTCGGCAGGTAAAGTTATATCAGAAGTTGAAAAACCTGGTCCGGCACTTAAAATGTAATTTTATTATTAACATATAAATATGATCGCCTGCATCTGTCAGTTGTCAAATCTTGGTATTACAGGAGCGCCTAAGCCGCGGAAAATATTTCACAATATACGCAGGCCTCACATTATTGTTTAAAATCGCCCGACGGTGCTTATTGCTGTATGGGCCTGCCTGACCTGTCCTGACATTACAAAACACTCAGAGGAGGCCACGAATGTCAGTCAGGCAGGCCAATACAGCGATAAGCACTTTTAGACAATAATGTGAGGCATACGTATATTGTGGGATATTTTCCTCCGCTCCTGGTATTACCGATTGTACTATCCGCTAGGACCAGCTGACAATAATAGAAGTCCCGACTTCACTGCCAAACCCACAACAGGTCTACAACTACAAAAGATTGCACATAAGTAAAGCAATAAGGTCATAACTTTTAAACCAAAAAGGGCATCAGACTCAACATATGTAGAACTGTCTGAGTAAATATTGAACTAGTAGGTTAAAGTTTATTTAGAGAATAAAGAAACCAAGATCTTTTTGCCCTCCCTTGTGTTTACCTATTTTGTCAGCAGCCTTCCCAGTGTGCTGGAAAGTCACCATGACAGGCTTCATTGGTGTGTCCCAGTATTCCTCCTCTAGTATGTAGCGTATATATAATATACACATGTAAGGTCTAGATATGGCTTTAATTTTAATACTTATTCTTAGCAAACAGCAATTTCATGGGAAGATGAAAGGAATAAGTTAATAATAATGATATTGTTTGGTTAACATTCATATCGCAGGTTTGTCCATTGTGAAGAGCAAGGTCAAATCCATCTCTATATATTTTAAAGAATGACAGTGGCTGATTGAGCCTGTTCTCAAAGTCAAAATTACATTCCTTCTTTTTCCTTTTTTTACTAAAAAAGGGCGGAAAGTAAAAAAAAAAACATTTATCTGATACGAGGCACAATATTTTCTCGTAATAATCTTAGATAGCGGGACCTGTTAAAGTCCCTTCAACGAAGCAATGTTCAGTTATATGGTGACTAACAATTTCGGCTCATACATTTAGTTTTTGGAGATATTTAGTATGAATTTCTTCTATCCAATGGGGCAACTGTCCAACCGATATGGACAATTGTGTCTCTTTACTCTATCTTTAACGCAAAAGGCAGCTTTATCAAAGAAATCAATGTGGTTTAAATACTTCATTTTGTTGACTAATCTGAATTATTTGTTCACAAAATTCGATCATTTAATTAAAATCATCAGCAAAAAGTTCTTACAGGTTATTAGCGTTATAGGGAAAATGCTTTTCCCGACGAAAAATCTGCCGTAGGGGACGTCGAGAAATCTTGCTTGTTCTAGGAAGTTCCAATGCAGGAGTTTTAGAGTTTATTGTACAGCAAGCAGTTCATCCAGCGTCTTTTCCCCAAAGTAGCAGTTACAGGGGAGCCATACTTGAAGCGATATTTTACACTGCCTGTTTCAGTAAATTTGTGGTGGAGTCTGCTTACCGTAGACCTGTTAATGGATGGGCGCCAGCGTGACCCTCATTGAATAAATGACGAACGTCATCCTAGGTTCTTTTACGATACTTGTACAGACACAATAACTTTAGGGACCAGCTAATGAAAATAGTGTTTTTTGTTTATTGCAGGCATTAAGAATACGGATAAGCTAAATATAATGTAGAAATTCACGTCTAATATGTTATCTACAGAATGTTAGCTACGTTTTTATGATTAAGCGTTAAAAATAACACGCCCTCTATACGCACGCCAATGGCGGTTTCTGATTTTGATAACGTACCCCTGGAGATCTGTCATACTATAACAAGTTGATGGCTGGTTCTGTCAATGTTGACTCACTCTGATCTCTGAATTATTGAGAGGATTCATACTCTGATGACTCTACAGAACCTTTTTTGCAGCTAGCTTTTTTAATTTAAATTCTTTTGTGGAGACGGGTTGGCAAACACAAATATCTATCACACATCTCTGAATTTAAAAGAGTGCATTACTGATCTTTGTTTGTTTTGGTGACAGTTCGCTGATTTACGATAAGTTTTCATAAGTGAACATGAGTGACCTGTCGTATAATGAGATAAATGTAAACATATAGGTATATATTAAATACCTATGAATATGTAATATGTAATATGAAAAGTAATTTCGAAAACAATTTTTTTGTTGCTTAACCTAAAAAAGACATTTTAGGATATTATTTAGGCAAGTAGAAAAACTCGTTCTATTTTATGTTAAAATCGATAATAGCAGAATAAAATAGAACAGAAGAGAAATTTATTAATATTATTAAGTTACAATATAAATTCAACATGATTATACTATAAGACTAATATATAAAATTCTGGACGCAGCAAGTGCGTTATGGTAGTGAATTTTCATAAAAATCTTTTAAATAACAAATATGTGTTTTTTTAAGGAAGCAGGCATCAAATTTGGTTACCAGTATAACCTATATAGTAAAAACAATGTGCCATATTCCATTAAAATAACTTTATTGTGTGAAAATGTACAAAATTTTCCAAAAGTAAACTTAAAATGTTCCCGAAAAAACACGTTTCTTGGTCAACCTTATAGGTTAATAGCAAATTGAGCTGTTCAAATATGAAACATTTGATCAAAATTCGCTACCATATCGCACTTTCTGCGTCCAGAATTTATTTTCTTACAAACATGCATTATATTTCGATGGAAAATGCAAAAATGCAATAACATAAGGCGTGATTGCAGAAATATTATGTTAAGATGTAGCTCAAGACACCCTATAATTAATATATACAAATTTTCTTCATATCTTATATAATAACGGATATATTAAGCTTTATTAATTTTTTACGAAAATGCGACAAAAATTATATACCATTAAACGATCACCTCTATAGCTAAGGCTACTGCCAAGCATCAGAGAAAGGGTCTATTTGAAATGAATTTTCTGCAAACATTTTAGTAAAATGAAGGACAATGACGGTTGAAACTAAGACTTTAGGGTTTGTAAAACATCCTTCTTGAGACATTTTATTTCTATAGCCCGTATTAGATTTAAGTTATTTGCCTAAATGTTGCCAATTTTGACATTTTAAATCGCCACTTTGACGTTTTGAGGAAAACCCCAATTTTTTTTTATGCCTATAACTTTTTTGTCTTTTGACCTACATAGCTAAATTTTGGTAGGTAACTTACTTATAAGGATGTAAACCCGCGTACCAAATTTGGTTGCCCGTGCTTTCTTAATTCCGGAGATATTTTTTTTTTCGAAAAAAAACACAAAATTTTCCGGAAAAACCTGGGCAGATTTTCCTGACTAACGAACTCATCAAAGCCATTTGCAAAAGGAATTTTTTCACCAAACTTGATCAAAATCGGCCCATTATTTTTGGAGTTATCGGTGTGATACATATATATATATATATATATATATATATATATATATATATATATATATATATATATATATATATATATATATATATATATATATATATAAATAAATAAATATATATATATATATATATATATATATATATATATATATATATATATATATATATATATATATATATATATATATATATATATATATAAACATATAAAAATTGAAACTGACCCCGGATATGTTTTCTGGGGGGCCTAATTAGCGCCCATATGAAGAAATTTTTTCAAAATTCAAAAGTCGGGATCTCCTCATTAGTGATTTTTTTTTAAAGAAAATTCACTAAAATTGTGATGTATGCATATTATGTTCAGCTTGTTACAGGAGCTGTAAGTTTTTAGTTGTGCGTGACATTTTAGTTACAAAAAATTAGTATGTAGTGAATTCATTTTCTTGTAGATAATTTAACCAAATATATTTTTTAAACTTCCTCAAATAATAACACTGCTTTCAATTCTATGTATGTTGATTTAATCTTAAAAAAAAATTGTATGGATAAAATTTTAACAAACCATATGACAAAAATATAACACCCCTACTTATTCAATAAATTACAAAAGTTACTCGAGTTCGTTTATTTATATTTTTTTTATCGAAGGAAAATTTGTTTGCGCTTTTTCAAAACTGATGAATTTAAAAATATGAATGGATTTCTTATTTATATTATTATCTAAATTAAAGGTTAATGTACATTATTGGTACCAATTATCATTCACATATTCTGTGTTTGAATTTATTATTTCGATGTACTCTTTCAATAAATGAAACGAAATGACATTACAGTCCTGTCTAGGTAATGTAGAATTCGGTACCTTTAAAACCTCTAAATCTTTTACTAGACAACCGCTGATTCTCTGGTTGAAATGGCTGGTTGCTATGCAGCCATCTTGTAAGCTTCTTATTTGAAAATTCGGCGTCCTTTGCGTCGACAATTATTTGGATATTTTATACTCTTCTTGTAGCACTGATATTTAAACTACCTTTCTACTCAAAAGGTACACTATTTATTACTTTATACTTTCCACACATTTAAAACTATACTTTGTCGATGAAAATACTTATTTTCATTTAATTTCTTTGCTGAGCTTTCTCTTCTTTCGACGACCCAATTTGAAGAGAGCGATTCAATTATTATTTCTGTCATTTCAGATTATTGAAACCAAAGCAATCTATTTGTATTTGTTGTCTGTCATTTGTCCTGATCATAAACATGTTTGTTTTGTCTATGTACACGTCGAACTTCAGAATAGATTTGCATTCAATGTCAATGTCAAATTCACTCATGCCCACTTTCCTTTAAATGACATCTCTTAAACTTACTCCACAAATATCAACAAAAACATCTTAACACACTTAATATTATGTATAACTAATTTTCACACTCTAAATAGGGGCGTTTGGATATTATTAACATTTTAACAGGTTAGGATAAACTTTAATATTTCTATAAATATTCATATAACCAACAAAAAGACTATTCAAATCTTATTTGTAACAAAATATATTAACTATTATTTATAACCAATTTCCACATCTTTGTTTATCAGTTTGTCTTGATTTCACACTACATTTCACTAAATTTTAAATGTCTCATTGTAGCTTAATCCAAAGTCTTTTAAATTTGATTAGATTGGAGTGTTTATCTGTTTCAGTACATTTTAACTGTGCTTATGGTTAATCTACGAATTATTTGCTCTGTTTATTATTTGAGGATTACGTTTTTGAATTCATATCTTATTTCATTTATAAATTTTAGAATTTTGTAATTTTAGATTGACATGCAAAACTGTACTACAGTTTGGCTTCCTTAGATATTTAAAAACACATGCACCTTAAGTAAGTATTTTGTAAGTAGCTGATAAATTTAGTTTGATATTGCTAAATATCAATACAATATATATATATATATATATATATATATATATATATATATATATATATATATATATATATATATATATATATATATATACATATATATATATATATATATATATATATATATATATATATATATATATATATATATATATATATATATATATATATATATATATCTATATATATATAAATTTTACACTTTGTTGCAAAGACATTTCCCATCCGCTACTTGTAAAGACAACAGGTATATTATTTTGGATTAGTTTATGCAGTCGTTTGGATTCCAATCATTTTGCGGTAACATACTCGCATCACCCAGTAGGAAACGATGCAAGTAATGATCAAAGTTACTTTTTCGAGACATGTAAATAACGGTGCACATACTATATGGAAACAGATTTATCCAAATTTTAGATATCTACATACAACAATAAATGGAATATAAATAAAGCAGATTGGACTCTTTTTTCTTACCATATGGAACAGGACACTTTCGAATCAGCACAGGTAACAAATGAATCATATCACATTTTTTTGTAAAATTTACAAGGCATGTGGAGAGTCACTTCCATTTAAGAGAAAGGAGTTCAATGAAAAATTTTACAAAGTGTGGTGGAACGATAGTTGTAAACAGGCTATAGATTGTCTAAATCAAGCACTGCGGAACTACAAGAGAAATCGCAGTACACATAATTTTCTCAATTACAAACAAGCTCAATCTGTGGCCAAAAAAACTGTACTGGAAAGCAAATGTATTTCTTGGAAGAAATTCTGCGATAGTCTTAATCGAAATACCCCATTAAGGACATTTGGAAT
Organism: Tillus elongatus; assembly: GCA_964006375.1. Taxonomy (NCBI): domain Eukaryota; kingdom Metazoa; phylum Arthropoda; class Insecta; order Coleoptera; family Cleridae; genus Tillus; species Tillus elongatus. Next base: position 66,269,818 of record OZ023264.1, read on the forward strand.
AATATTAAAAAATTGGAAACGTATACAACCCTTACGCGACATATCCAACAAATGAAAAATAGGATTACGATTTATTATGTAAAGTAACCCTATTTTGGATACAAAAACCAATTAATTATGGATCCAATACAGAAACACAGATTACTCGAGCCGTTTCAAATGAGGGAACTGGAACAATCTCTTAAATATAACATAAATACAGCTCCAGGGGTAGATAATATATACTACTTAATGATATCCAATTTAGCATATACTAAGAAGCTCCAACTTTTAAGGATTTTTAACGAAATTTTTGAAACAGCTCAAATTCCAATAACCTGGAAAATTTATATGGGTGTATATCTTAAAACCGCAAAAATATCCAAAATCGTAGATTCATACAGGATAATATGTCTAGCTTCCTATGTCTTAAGAACATATGACAGAATATTAAAAAAATCCCCTGACTTGGAAAGAATCACAAGCTGAGAAAAACACAATTTGGATTTAGAAAAGGGTGTTCAACAGCTGAAAACCTGGCACAACTTATTACAGACGTAAACTAGTATTTACCAACTCAAGGGCTGTTGTAGCCGTATTGGTCGATATTTTTGCGGCTTACGATAATGTTAATTTGAGTACTTTAAATAAAAAAATGCTAAGCTTAGGAATTCCTAAAAACTCACAAGAAAGATAATTAAACTTTACGAAGACCGCAAATTGTATATCAAAACAAAACACAAATTAATTGGACCAAGCACAACTAACTTAGGATTGCCACAAGGCATAAGTCCACTTTTGTATCTCATATATACGGCAGACCGTGAAAAATCTTTAGGTAACATATAAAGTTTTGCAGTTTGCAGATGACATATGTATATACGCCAATAATCTGAAGATCGAAGAAGTGATAAGCCAACTGAATCAAGCAACCAGTAAATTAGAAATTTGGTGTGGTAATAATGGCCTGACAATATCTGCCAACAAATCTCAATTATGGGTATTTACCAAGCAACAGCTTAAAGAACAACAAAATATAACATTGGGTTCTATAAGCTATCCTGTTATGCATAAAATCACTTATCTTGGAATAACACTAGACCGAAGGCTATTGTCGAGAGATCAGATAGAAATAACAATAAGAAAAACAGAAAAGGGCATAAATATATAACGGATGATAACACATAGAACCTGGGGCGCACACCTATCAATATCCCTTACTTTTTATAAGTCATTTATTGAATCAGTCATGGACTATGGCGCAATACTCTACCACCAAGCCGCAAAAGTGCACCAAAACAAAAGTATTAGAACTTGTTTGGGGGCGTTAAAAGGCACACCTATCAATAATTTAGTAGCAGAGAGTGGCGAGTTTTCTCTGCGTCATAGAAGACAGATCTTAGCAGAGAGATTCCTAGTTAAAATATATAAGAAGAAAAGCGAAATAATAACCAAACCACACGAGCTCTTCATTTGCGATCTGATAAAACAATTCTAGGTAAGGAAAAAGTCATTACTATTGGTAGAATCATATCACAAACTTCTAGACGTAAAGAAATACATACAACAGTATGACGTCAACCCTTATTATACCTGCAACAGAGAAACTAAATGTATAACAAAATTTGTAAGAGATTTATAAAATTTTCCAGCAAGAATAAGAAATCAAATTTTAGAAGCTGATTTGAAGATAATAGATTCCAACGCCTAGCGCATTTACACCGATGTATCAAAAAATAACGGAGCCACAGGCTATGCAGCCGATGATACCCAGCAAGAATAGCACACAAAAATAAGGACGGATAAAAACATGAGTATATTCACAGTTGAACTGATCGCGATATGGGAGACTCTTCAGTACATAAGACGTGTAAACCGTAAAAACTTTATTATATTGTCAGACAGTAAAAGCTCTATAGAGAAACTAAAGAACTTGAATTCCACAAAACGCCCCACATATATAACATCATTGATAAGTGAAAGTTTGCGGGAGTTGTAAAGCAATAATAAAACGATTACCTTCTGTTGTATTAAGGGACATTGTGGGGTCGCAGGAAACGAAATAGTAGATAACCTGGCCAGGCAATCCTTACAAGGCAACAATGAAACAAAATTTTGGTGCGCAGGATCTGATACCATAGATAGTTTTAAAAATGTGCAATGGGAAATATGGGTTAAAAGTACACCCTGACTACAATGGTCAATATAATAAAAATCTACAGATAATGCCACATAAAAGACATTGGTTTACTGACATGAATCTAAGGAAAGATGCAGTGAAAACAATTTGTACACTTCGATTCAACCACGCTTTAGTTCCAACCTATCTGCAAAAATTACATTTCTAGTACAAGAACAGAGAAGAGAACCAAGATTAATACACAGAAGGTACAGGAGTTGAAATAATGATGGAAGAAATAGAATATGCACTCAAACATGCAAAAGATGGGAGGGCTAGTGGAGAAGATGCGATTCCTGTGGAGCTGCTCAAATTGATGAACAGATAATCTACTACAATTATGCTGGAGCTATTTAACAACATGTATAGAGGCTAGATGTATTCTCACCGTAATTAGAAACTCAGACCGGTTTCGCTCTAATTAAAGCTCGTCAGTGCGCTATACTAATCACAGCGAGAACACACCTATAAAGTAATACGACTATGGTAACCAGCCTCCTAGAACATTGTGAATGTACGACAGAGTCGCTACCTCGGTGCGGAACTAGGTAGTATGTTGTCACGACAGCTCTAGTTAACACAAAATGTTATAAATAGAGACTGTGTACAACCAACTAACACTTTTTATAATTGTCAGCCCTTTCTTTTCTAACACAGAGACAATGTATATAATTCTATGTATAGTCCCACCGTAATTAGAATCGCAGACCGGCTTCGCTCTAATTAGAGCTCGTTAGTGCGCTATACTAATCACAGCGAGGACACACATATAAAGTAATACAGCTATGGTAGCCTGCCTCCTAGAATATTGTGAGATGTACCACAGGGTCGCCATCTCGGTGCAGAACCAGGTAGTATGTTGTCTAGGCAGCCCTAGTGAACACAAAATATTATAGATAGGGACTGTGTACAATCTTTTTTGTAAGGTTAGATGTATTATCACCGTAATTAGAAACGCAGACCGGTTTCACTTTAATTAGAGCTCGTCAGTGCGCTATGCTAATCACAGCGTGTACATCCCACAAAGTTCTAGGAGGCTGGCTACCATAATTCGTATTTGTTCCAGGTTATTTGCCTAAATGTTGCAAATTTTGACGCTTCAAATCGCGTCTTCGATGTTTTGAGGAAAACTCCGACTCCAAACTCGTTTTCTTTAACTGCCTATAAGATTTTGTCTTTAACTTTACAGATCTACATGTTCGTACATGGTTCACACTTTATAATGCAAACACACGTACCAAATTCGGTTGCCCTTACTTTGTTATTTCCGGAAATATAATTTTTCCGAAAGAAATCTCAAAATTTTCAGGGAAAACCTGCGCAGATTTTCCTGGCTAACAAACTTTTCCAACCCACTTGCAAATGTAAGGTACTCAAAACATTTTATCAAAAACGGCCTACTAGTTCTTGAGTCATTGGTGTGATACACACACACACACATACACAAACACATGCATATATATATATATATATATATATATATATATATATATATATAATATATATATATATATATATATATATATATATATATATATATATATATATATATATATACTTACAAAATTGTGGGAAAGCCGTCAGTTGCAAAATCAAAACTCTTTATTAAATGCCGAGCTTTCGGAAACGTTTATTCCATTCTCAAAGATATAGCGCGGGTTTACATTAACTAATTATGGAATAGAAACATTTTTCTAAATTTGACTTCAGTCAGTTTTTTCATATTTTTTGTTTCATAATCAGTTAACGTAAAACTCGCGTTATATCCTTGGGAATGGAATAAACTTTTCCGAAAGCTCGATATTGAATAAAGAGTTTTGATTTTGTAACCCTCGGCTTTTCCTACTATTTTTTGGGCAAATAACAATATTACCATCACAAAAACTGATTACTATATATATATATATATATATATATATATATATATATATATATATATATATATATATATATATATATATATATATATATATATATATATATATATATGCTTGCTTTCTTGATTTTGAGAAGGCATTCGACAGGGTACAGCAACACCGCTTAAGACAAATTCCACTGTGTAAGAATATAATCTAATATAGTAGAGTAGAGCAGAGTCGAGATATACGAATAATCTGTAATTTGTACTGGAATCAACTAGCTAAAGTTAAATTTGAAAACAACTCAACATTAGAAATTGAAATATGTCGATCTTTTCGATCTGTATAGCGAAGCGATTTGTTAAAAATCACAGTCAGAAATGTCCGAAGGCCTGGTGATAAATGGAGAAATTTTCAATAATATTAGATATGCACATGACACCGTCATATTAGAACGCGCAATAGGAGAACTCAGGCACAATAGAAGAAATATAACATCCATACACAGACTTAACATTGAATGCAATAATTTCAGCTTAAAAATGAATCTTAAGAATACCAAATTCATGGTAATAACAAGGAACCATAACATTGGAGGTAATGAGATGTTACGTTTTCTTCACTCTTCTTTACGGAGTGGAAGCTTGGACAATGAAGATCCGAAACATCAAAAACTTAGAAGCTTTTGAGATGTGGTGCTACCGGCCAGTACTCAAAATCTCGTGGGTGGATCGTGTTACAGATGCAAATGTACTGACTATACAAATAACAAGAACTACTAAAAGCTATCAAAAAGGGAAAGCTGAAGTACTGGGTAATATCATGAGAGGAGCAAAGTATGCGTTGCCTAGAAATATCATGCAGGGAAAAATCGAAGCTAAAAGGGCATAGGCAGAAGAAAAACCTCGTGGTTGCGCTATCTACGCGAATGGTACGGACGCAGCTCAATTGAAATTTTTAGACGCGCAACAAATAAGATAATAATTATATATTCAATGGAAGGCTTCTTTCCAGACAATAACATTTTTTATTAATTTCCGACGCGTTTAGGCCAACTAAATAGCCATCTTCAGGGGTAAATCTAGAAGCATATTAAAAAGGTCTGTCATAAAACATTGCTTTTGGGTTAAACACTTTGTCCTAGAAGAGATTGAAATTTTCAAGCATGTCAACTGGTGAACTTTTGAAGTTATCCAACACAGATATAACGAACTTTCCTTCCATTGTACAACCATCTAGTGAACTAGTGTTACTGATTTTATGAATTATCTGTGGCCAAAGTTATTGTGGATATAAAGATGGCTGTTCTGTGGCTGACCTTCCCTGTCCACTTGTTTGTAGTTTGGTATTCTGTCACATCTGTCATTTTGTTGTTGGTTCTCTGTTTTGCCGTCGCGGCAATGCCTCCCGTTTTCCAAGTTTTAATAAATGGCTGACTTTTCTTACTGCTTATTGATTAAATCGCCTTTTTATATTGATTGGTTTGTATTTTGAATCGATTTCTGACACACTCGAATACGATGTTGTTGGACCTCTGATGCAATAGATGAAGTTTCAGCTTGGTCAACCTTTCGTATAGTTTTTGACTTCAATTTTCAAGAATTGAAGTAAGTATGGAAGCCATTTTGTTTTCTGGTGTTATTTATCGGTTTTTGCACTTCTTAAGAGTTCTCATGGGGTTTCTGCTTAATTATGTGGCCTCCACAGCTTTTTAGTTCCGCGATAAATTTTAAATTTTGTCATTAGCCTATTGTGTGTTAGTTTGCTTTGATACTTTTGGTCCGCTGTGATTGCATGCGTTAACTCTATTTTAACTCTTAGTTTGTTATAATGTGGCTCTTTTAGTTCTTTACTGTAACTTTCCCAGCTTTCATTTTAGATTTTTGACTTGTTTATTGTTTGACTTTAGATGTTAGCCTAGACGGTTTCTTTATTCATTGCTCGATACCATTGTGCTTTAACTAGCACAACTGCCCACCAGAAGACCTTTTTATTGTGTTTATAGATGCACCCTGAAGATGGCTACTTAGTTGGCAAAAACGCGTAGGGGCTAATAAAAAATTTATTGTCTGGAAAGAAGCCTTTCTTTAATTATGTCTATCCCAGGCTGTTTGACGTTTAGAAGGAAGATAAGATAATATTGGCTATGATGGTTTCCAATCTCCGATAGGACGGAAATGAGAAGAAGAAAAAATATTTTATGGGTACCATTTCTGGGTTAACACTCTATATCTCTGCTGATATGAGCCTTTGGACTAAGGTAAGTTATATTAAGTCGACTGCCTTTAATTCCAGGATCTAGTATTGCTCTATTGGGCATTACTTCTGGACAATCTTGCATATCGTTTGTTTTTGGTTCTCATACATAATAATTTACTGACTTTCGTAGCATAATATTATTTTTTGCATCTATTGTTTTCCTAATAAAACACCCGTCAAATGCTGGAAATGGGTAGTAACTTTTCAGCCATAAGTAGTACCCTATAATTTAAGATCAATTTGATCGAAAAAACTAAACAAAATATTAGGGTATGACACCGTTAACTGGCATACAATGTGCATAAAACAAAATAATGGAAAGCATGTCAAAGTTTACGTAAACAAATCGTCGACTTTTCCAGCGTTCTCATATAACGGAATCTTATGATATAAAAAGCATAATATGAATATTACATAACACATTTTTTTCAATAACCTAAACTTTTGTGAACCATAAAATCGTATAAAATGCTTGTATACTAGATACGATGGGGCGTATTTGTTCCGATCCGTTGCAACTTCTGCTGTGCTAACATGTGAAGGGATCTGGCGAACGTCAAATAATCTCATATAATTTTATTTACACATAAAATGTAGAGGGAAATTTTACTACAAGTCATAAAAATCTGATCAGAGGCGACAATGAGGTTCCATAAATTCAGGGAATGAGATTGCTGTGTGACCAAGTTTTATGTTTTTGCTTGTTTAGTTTGTGCCATGCAACACGTAAAAGCTAGTCTAAAATTTTAAATATGACAATCCCCAAACAGTTTGTGAGCCTGCAATGAGAATCTATACCATACGTAGACTTTGTCAAATTGAATTCACCACAACATATTTTTAACACCTGACTATCGTTTCGCTAACACCGTGAGCGGACAGATAAGTCATCTTGGCAAATAGATACTACAAATTCATTGTATGTTGTTTCCCTTACTTGGTGAAACCGTCTCATACTAAATTTAGTTGTAGAGACCTTTTCTCTGGCTTCAAAATCTGGTTTTTTTTCTCTAATCGGCTGCGCAGGTTGAGAGCATCATCAAACAGGAGAAAATTCTGCTTATTTATATGCATTCCTGACAACTATAAATAAAAATGGTTTGGTTAAAAAGCAAATATAATAAAAATGACACATGACGTCTAAAATGGGTATGTGATGTATGTCAATATTTAACCTCAACCTATAACCAACTTATAACAGTAATAATCAAAATAACTAATTAACAATTGCAAAAATAAGACCGAGATTCTATACAGCGTGTATTTAAATGAAGGGGCACAAATGATACCAGAGATTCCTTTGGTGGAAAAAAGTTGATTTAACTTAACATACCCATATCCCAAGTCGAATAATAAAAGGGTGCCAGAGTGACAAAGAGAAAATGGTTTTTACTTAATAATTCTATAATGTTTTCGTCAGACATGTTACAAATTTTTTATCAAGTCATTTTTTCAGGTTTTTAAAAATAATATAATAATCATTTATAACTGCCGGGTTCGGGCCCTCTACAGGCAATATAATGTATTAAATACGCATTAACTTTTTTGATCAGCCCCCGCATACCGCTTCTAGTAACAAAATATAAAATACTGGACTTTTTTGAACAAAAAAGGTATACCCATCGAAAATGGTTTGAGTCAACCGCTGGGGAGATATTTTTGATTTAATAAATTAGTATTTTGGATTTATACCTCTAGGAATATTAGCGTCCAAAACGGAGTTTTTTGTTAAGAAATTCAGAAATCATCGCTTCATAGCGTATCTGCATTTTAAAATTTTCCTTAAGCCTTCAATTTCTTGAAAAAAAAACTTTCAGTTTTTTGCACTAAAAAACCTATTAAAATCATGATGATATAGCGACTTAATAGCAAAGCGAGCTAGTATACACTTGTTTAAATAAGATAGTTTTCTTAATTACTATTTCTTTGGGTCTTTACTTTCCATAAAAAATGAATTTCCTTACGTATGAAAATATTAGTATCAGTATTAGTATATTTATTATTACATAATTTTACAATGTGTTTCACAAATAAGCTTAATGCTTGTGCTTGCAATAAACACAATTTTGATTTCTGACTTGCCTAAAGGGAACTGCCAAATCTTGCTGCTGTCACATTTTAAATTTTGTTCAATATTCAATAACTTTTACCTTCCTTTCTGCCACTAACAGTTGCACTACCACTCTAAATGTTCAGCGCTCATTTTACAATAACTTCTTTTAAACAAGAAAATTCTTCCAAAATACGGGTATCAATTACAATAAAATTTTGACATTTTGATTTTATTTTATTTGTACTCTACACTGAAGAAATCAGTTTTGCGATAATAACAGAAAAAATAGTGTTGTCAGTTTAGCAGCAACTATTTGAAGAAAAGAACAAAACTGAAAAACAGAGTCATATAAAACAATAAATACATAATCTAAAAGAACAATTATCTAACAATTAAAACATAAAAGATATCTCTTAAACGATCTCTTCGAAGAAGTTTCAATTTTTTTAAATATAGCATAAATCTGCTATTAAAATGATGACGTGCCCTTGCAAAAATGTTTCTGTCGTTTTTTAACTCCACAGCAGCTAAAACAGTTCTTTGACAAACCATTTCCGCACTATAAAAAGTCCAATATACCATATTTGATTATTAAACCATGTACACGAGGGCTGAGGAAAAAGTTAATCCATATTTACTGCACAACATTGCCTGTAGAGAGTTCCTCGAACGCGGCAGGCATCAATGATTATTATATTAATTTTACAAACATGAAAAGATGTCTTGCTATAAAATTGTTGACATGCCTGACTAAAACTTTACATATTATTAAGGGAAAACCATGTATTATTTGTCATTTTTACACCTGCATCTCTTTTCTAATGCAACTTGAGATATAGGTATGTTAGGTTAAAACAACTTATTTTCTTCAGTGGAATATCTGAAATCATTTGCGCCCCTTTATTTAAAAACACCTTTTATAACGAAAATATCGACATACGTTAACCTGTTAAGGCGTATTTTGTTTGATATATTTGATTAAAACGAAGAGAAACATTTCAGAAAACATTTCAAAAATTTTAAACACCAGTGTAATTAAAGGTGTACCTTACAACACAACGCGTGACCCGCAGTTGAACATGAAAGAAAAATCATGTTTCTCAAAAGAATCTCGAATTTGTACATTTTCTTGTACACATTGTAATGCAGTCTACCATCGTCCAAACTTCTATAAACTTTAATACAAGATTAAGACAACACATTCCTGCATTTACAAACAACCACACCAACGAATCTACACTTGCAAAACATTATATCGAGACACAACATAGAACCACAGTAAAAAACCACATAGAGGCGCTACCTGTTTGTATTGACAACAGAAAGCTTGACTTTTTTAATCTTTGGAAGTAAAAAGGCACATACACAAAAATAGCCACCTCGTTTTAAATGAGCAAACTGATTTGTTGGATTTTCCTTGCTTGGAAAGTCTTCCTTCTAATTAGATATGTTATTCAACAGAATACGCCATAATAGGTTGATGTATGGCTATGTTGGCGCTATATAGAACATGCTTTATTGCCGTTTCTATTTATTAGTTATTTTATTATTACAATGCTTGTTATCATACTGACTGTTGTAAGTTTATTGTAATAATAATATACTTTCATGTTAAATATTAACATGTGATGTATGTATAGACATTTTAAAGACGTCATCTGTCATTTTATTATATTTGCTTTAAACTTTGTCTGTAAGACGACTCCGGAATATAGTTATAGGGATGACGATTTTAAAAGATCGTTTGTGGTTGTACGCCGGCACCTGACATACAGAATTCGTACCGGAGTCGTCTTACCGACAAAGTTCCTTTTTTCGTCCTAGATGTCAGTAGCTTGTACATCTCACGTTTCGTTCAGAATTTGGCTACGTTGAGCCAATTAATTTAAATATGTTTTGATTCTTCCAGGTATAACACACTGATGAGCTCAAATAAGATCGAAACTAGTATGTGTTTCCAGCAATAAGCTTGATATATCTATTTTTATATATATAATATATATATATATATATATATATATATATATATATATATATATATATATATATATATATATATATATATATATATATAAATATATGGTACCGTTACTTCAAAAAATAATTGGCCGATTTTAATAAGATTTGGTAAGTACCTTCCTTTTGTACATGACTACGAAAATAACAAAGCTACGGCAACTAAATTTGGTAATAAAGTTTACATTATCACACCTACCCTACATGCCAAAATTCAGATATCAAGGTCAAAAAAAATCAACTTAAAAAAAATTGGTACCACTGATGTCCAGAGAAAGGCACAAAACCAGAATATTTTGTTTGGATAACAAAAGCTATTGTATATTATATACATAGATTAAGTATGCGTGACGCAAAATGGTTAGGAAATAGCAAAAAAAAACTTAATTTTTTTTATAGTTCTCCTTAAAACGTTCTAGTCGCGATTTGAACCGTCAAGATTTGCAATTTTTAGACGAAAAACCTGAAAGTTACAAGTTATGTGGAAGAAACGTCATGATAAAAGTGTTTAAAAAAGCCTTAAGTTACAGCTTCGACCATCATTTTCATTCATTTTACTAAAATATTTGCAAAAAATTCGTTTAAAACAGACACTTTCTTTGATGCTTTGGCAGTAGTATAGGTAATAGGGTTTGTAGTTTCATAATCATTTTTGGCGAATTTTCGTCGTAATTTTCGCCATTAAGAAGACTGAGACTTTTGGGTTTTCGAAATATTTCTTCTAATAGAGCGAACTAGGCCCCCTAAAATAATTATTCGGTCAATTTCAGTTTTTACATGTTTACATATCTACAGCGTGGCGCATTTCTACGGTAAACCTCAATATATCCGTCATTATTCAAGATACGGCACAATATTATATAAATTAATTATAAGGTGGTTTGAGCTGCATCCTATAAAATTTTGTTGACAATCACAGGCTAGTCTATAAGTCATTGGTGATACAGTTTTCCATTTTTATGACAGATTAGGTGTATAATTTCATGTATTTTTTCAGCAAGTTTTCGCATAATAAATTATTGTAAAAAAACTTTGCGAATTCAAGTGAAACTATTTTTTTCATTTTCGTGAAAAAAAAAACAATTTTTCTTGTAAAAATTTTAAAAAAAATTTTAAATGATTTTTATGTAATTTTTGTACAAAATTACTTAGTCAATATTTGCTAAAAAATGATCTATTTCCACAAACAAATTATTTGTTGGCCAAAAAGTCAAACCAGTTTTTTGGGAAAATTTTTATTTTATGTTCGGAAAATTGTTGTACTTTTTTTAACCAAAAAGTTAGTTTGACGAAATACGGTACAATGTTTCTACTACAAAGCTTATACTGTCTACTAGATTTGATGTCTGTCTTAAAAAACATATTTAGCATTAAAAACAGTTCTATGAAAATTTGCTACCATAACGCTTTTGCTGCTTCCAGACTATTTATTTATAAGTTCTCAGGAATACGTATAAATATATACAATTTTCTCCTGTCTGATGACGCTGTCTAACTGCGAAACTGGTTAGAGAAGACAACGAACCTTTGTGAAGCCAGAAAAAAAGTCTCTACGACTAAATTTAGTATTGAACAGTTTTATCAAGTAAGAGCAACAACACTAAATGAATCATAATTTATTCGCCAAAAGCTTAAAATCACATCGGGTTTTCAGGCAACATATTTTCTCAAAAAAATGTAATTATTATTTTCTGTTATTTGAAATATCTTAAAGAAAATTCGCTACTATAGGGCGCTTGCTGCTCAGATTTTTGTAGGTAGTCGTTAATAGTGTTGTTATGCAAAAACGTCGTTGCATCTCTTCTGGGCAAAAATAAAGGTCAAATATGTATCTATAAATTAGATGTTGCTACTGAAGTTTTTAAACATTTGTTTTATATTTTGACAGTTTCGTTAAACAATTTTAAATTGTCTTAATTTTTGTGGCTTTTATTAGGTACCACTAAATGTCCTTTTTAATAATAAATCGCCTAGCCTGTAACTCCGCTATATAATTAGCTAGTAGGCTACGAGTCAATTCTTGTCTAAAACTTAAATTTGTGGCAACAAAATGGCAATTTTTGCAAGAGTAAGCACCACATAAATTGTCTCGCCTCTTAGCGTTCTAGACAGAGCTAAACCACTCATAATAACGTCTCATTACTTACAGATCCTTTTACTTCATAAATCTTGCTTGATCCCAAGAAGATACATTTAATTGTTTGCTGCAGTTTTTTTAAAAGGCGTCCATAAGCTGATAAATTGGTTCCATAATTTACGCAATGCGTCGAGGAGATATCTGGAAAAATTATGATAAATTGAGGCAGAGTGAATTTTAAATCACGGTGACAAAAATGTGAAGTAAATTATCCAACGCCACTTGTTTACATCCCATTGAATCCAAGGATGATTTTATAGCCACGATCACTCTGAGGTACGTGTCCATAAATCTGTGAAAATTTGATGCCTAAAGACTTGCGGTTCAATACTACTCTACGACGACAAAATGCTTTATAACAAATTTTGTATATAGGTGGCCCAAATGCAGTAAATAATGTTTATATTTTAAGCTGGAAAATGTAAAACAAGTCGATGAAACTTTTTGATTCCGCGCTTAAACTTCAGAAGATTAATACTTTTTGAAAGGAAAGAGTAGGCTAGTGACAAACCATCTCACCTTTTGATTTTATGCCTACACATGTCAGAGCGTTCCTATTTTTCCCTAATAACAGACAAAAAGTCTGGACGCAGCAAGTGCGTTATGGTAGTGAATTTTCATTAAAATGTTTTAAATAGCAAATATGTTTTTTTGAAAGAAAGCGGGCATTAAATTTGGTCACCAGTATAATTTATATAGTAGAAACAATGTACCACATATCATCAAAATAACTACATTATTGTTTGAAAATGTTCAAAAAATTTTCAAAAATAAACCTAGTGTTGCCTAGAAAACTAGTTTCCTGGCCAACGAACCTTATAAGTTAATAGCAAATTGAGCTATTCAAATTTGAAGCATGTAATAAAAATTCGCTACCATAACGCACTTGTGATTATAATTACGTGATGTTAATGATTGTGTTTGTTATTGTTATTGTTATTATATATATATATATATATATATATATATATATATATATATATATATATATATATATATATATATATATATATATATATATATATATTACATAAGTATAAAAAAAAAATAATCACAATAATAATAAACCACAGTCATTAGCATAAAAAAATACCCAAAAAAGACGATACGTTAGAACTATTTGAAATTTTAGTGACATTTATCTGTCATCTCACAATAAATATCAGTTGTTACGTTCTCTGTGCCTCCTGTATCTGACAGAATTCAGTTTTTACAAGCGAAAGTTAAACAAACCACTATAACTCTAAAACTATCAACTATAGCTATAGAAAAACATATACTACATCGATGCAAAATTGAATGACTTATGTGACATACCCATAAAATATAGGCTATTCCATTTGAAAAACACAAGTTATGTCACTTTAAAATTAGGTATGTTGTAACCCAAAAGAAATACATCCTGTACAATGATGATAAATTATTCTTTAATCATTTCAAAAACTGAATGTCGTCTATTGATATTTAGAATTTAAGACACTGAAACTCAAAACTCAGCCCATAGCCTACGTTTGAAGTAACATATAAATCGGAGCTAAAAAAAAAGAAAGTCGTAATATTTTCATAAATATCAAAGATAGCTATACAGAATGCTACACAAAGTCACACTTATTCTTTAATCTCTATCCAAAAATGTAATAAAAGGTATAACATTCTGAAACCGACCTCGCATTTTGGTTCGATGGGTCCTAAATAGAGTTGATTTTTAGAAATTTTTTCAACTCAAAAGTCGCAATCTCCTGTTAGTGAATTTTTTTTTAATTCACGGAAAAGTCTGGATGCAGCAAGGGCGTTATGGTAACGAATTTTCAAAGAAATCATCTACAATTTATTTTACGAAAATTATTCTTATTTACATATATATATATATATATATATATATATATATATATATATATATATATATATATATATATATATATATATATATATATATATATATATATATATATATATATATATATATATATATATATAGGCTGTACCATTTAAAACTTCGTGAATTTCATACGTAGCATCCAGGAAATTAAATGTTTGGGTGGGCATACTGGAAGACCACCTCATAGGGTCTTTTTACTGCCGGAAGATCTAGATGGAAACATGTACCTGGATGTATGGAAACGCATATCTACCCGACGATGTGGAATTATTAGAAAATGACAACCCTTTGGCAGAAGATGATGTGTGGTTTCAGCAGGATGGTGCTGCACCACATTATGCCGCACCTGCGCCTGATTTTCTTAATGCGAACTTTCAAAATCATGGGATGGATGCAGGGGTTCAACTGAGTTATCTCCAAGATCGCCATATTTAACACCCTTAGACATTTTTCATAGGGACACTTGAACTCGAAAATATATGCAACACGATCAAACTCACTCGGGGAGCTTCGTCGACAAATGGTTGAAAAATGTCGTCAGATAACGCCCGAAATTCTTCGAAATGTTCATTCGGAATCGGAGCAAAGATTTTATTATTGTATGGAACTGGAGGGAAAACAATTTGACACTTATAATTAAAAAACATTATATATATATATATATATATATATATATATATATATATATATATATATATATATATATATATATATATATATATATATATATATATCGTACCGATAACTCAAAAAATAATGGACCGATCTTGATCAAATTTGGTGAGTACCTTGTTCATACATCGTTACCATGTCCATATTATCCTACTTATAATCAATTATCCCTAAATAACCTCCGCTTCTTGAAAAACCTTCCTTTTGCAAGTGGCTTGAATAAGTTCGTTAGCCAGGAAAATCTAACCAGGTTTTCCCGGAAAATGTTGTGTTTACTTTCTAAAAAAATTTATATCTCCGGAAATAACAAATAAGTGCAACCAAATTTGGTACGCGTGTTTGTATGATAAATAGTAAACCATTTTCTTGTAGTTTGTGCATCCAGGTGGGGTCCTAGTATTATTTCTGAAAACAATTTTTTGAAAAGCGTTCGGGAGCTAATCTGCAAATTTACCGAATTTTCATTAAATCCTTTAAAATTCAATAACTCAATTTACTATTAACGTAAGTTTTGGTGGTTAGGAAACCAACATTTAACTTTAGTTTCGGAATTTTTTTGTATATTTTCAAACAATAAGTAATTTTGATAAAATATAGTACATTGTTTCTACTACATAGGCTATACCGGTAATCAGATTGATGCCTGCTTGTATTTGATATTAAAAACATTTTTATGAAAATTCACTTCCAGAACGCACTTGCTGCGTCCAGATTGTTTTTTTCATTAAATGCTGATAACTTTTTTTCCTTGAACTTAAATATCTTTTTAGTGAATTTTCTTAAAAAAAATTCACTAATAAGGAGATCCCGACTTTCGAATTTTAAAAAAATTTCTTCAAATGAGCGCTAATTAGGACCCCTGGAACCCAAATCCGAGGTCGGTTTCAGACTTTATATGTTTATATATATATATATATATATATATATATATATATATATATATATATATATATATATATATATATATATATATATATATATATATATATATATATATATATTTATATATTTATATATTTATGTGTCACACCTATAACTAAAAAAATAATGGACCGATTTTGATAAAACTTGGTGAATACCTTCCTTTCACAAGTGGCTTGGATAAGTTCGTTAGCCAGGAAAATCCGCCGAGGTTTTCCCGGAAAATTTTGTGTTTTCTTTCGAAAAAAATCGAAAAAAATTTATTTCTCCGGAATTAACAAAGTAAGGGCAACCAAATTTCACACGCGGGTTTATATCATTGTGGGTAAAATACCTAAAGAACAATAAATTTGGGTTTTCCTCAAAACGTCAAAATCGTGATTTTAAACGTCAAAATTGGTGAGTACCTTCCTTTCGCAAGTGGCTTGAATAAGTTCGTTATCCAGGAAAATCCGCCGAGGTTTTCCCGGAAAATTTTATGTTTTCTTTCGAAAAAAAATTATATCTCCAAAATTAACAAAGTAAGGGCAACCAAATACGCGGGTTTATATCATTATAGGCAAGTTACCTACCAAAATTTAGCTCCGTAGGTTAAAGGACAAAAAAGTTACAGGCATTCAAAGAAAAATACATTTGGCTTTTCCTCAAAACGTCAAAATCGCGATTTTAAACGTCAAAATTGGTAATATTTAGGCAATGAACCTGACACTAATATGAGCTATGGAAGGAAAAGGTCTCAAGAAGAATGTTTTACAAAGCCTGAAGTCTTAGTTTCAATCGTCATTGTCCTTCATTTTACTAAAATATTCCCAGAAAATTCATTTCAAATAGACCCTTTCTCTGATGTTTTGCCTGTCGGTTTAGTTAAGTTGATGCTTTCGCTGTAGGTTTAGTGAAGTTTATGGTTTAACGATCTATAATTTTTAGCTAATTTTCGTAGAACAAATTCGTTACTGCATTTTAGCATATTTTATCGACATATGATGCATGTTTGTAAGAAAAAATTTGGACACAGTAAGTGCGTTTTGGTAGCAAATTTTCATTAAGTCCTCCAAATTTCAACAACTCATTTGCTATTAACGTAAGTTTTGTTGGTTAGGAAACCAACATTTAACTGTATTTTCGGAATTTTTTTTTATGAACGCAGCAAGGGCGTTTTGGTTGTGAATTTTCATTAAATGTTTCAAATTTCAATAACTCAATTTGCTATTAACCTTAGGTTCATTGGCTAGGAGACCAGTTTTCTCAGAAACATTTAAAGTTTATTTTCCGAAAAGTTTTGTACATTTTCAAATAATTATTTTGATAAAATATGATACACTGTTCCTACTATATAGGTTATACCGGTAACCAAATTGATGCCTGCTCGCATTAGAGCGATATATTTGTAATTAAAAACATTTTTATGAAAATTCACTTCCATAACGCACTTGCTGCGTCCAGAGTTTTTTTCTTTCAACTTAGGAGCTAAGTATTGGTATCTGGTATATGTTTAATAATAGAAACTTATATAACACATTTGGTTGCCATAGTCTTGCTATTTTCGGAAATAGTTTGCTTTATAGTGAGTGGTTTATGTATCGCAACTACGTGTTTTTAACATTTAATTTTTTACTGGAAGTTGGCAGCTATAATAAAACATGTCAATAAAACAAGTGAGGTTTTTGCGCTATTTTGAGTTGTATTTGGTAGGCTCACTATACATATAAAAGTAAAGATTTGAAAAAAATCTGGACACAGCAAGTGCGTTATGGTAGTGAATTTTCATTAAAATGTTTTAAATACCAAATATATGTTTTTCTTAAAGAAAGCAGGCATCAAATTTGGTTACCAATATAACCTATGTAGTAGAAACAATGTACCATGTTTCATCAAAATAACTTTTTTGTTTGAAAATGTACACAAATTTTTCGAAAATAAACTTAAAATGTTCCCGACAAACTATTTTCCTGGCCAACGAAACTTGGAGGTTAACAGCAAATTGTGCTATTTAAATTTGGAGTATTTAATAAAAATTAGCTACCATAACGCACTTGTTGTGTACCGATTTTCTTTTCCTTAAATAATGCATTATAATTTCGTGGTCCAAATTCTATACATTAAAGGTCAGCTCAGAACTAAGACGGACCGGAGGAATTCGACTATCTAAATAAAACAATGCACTGTTTAATCTATCTGAACTGAGCTAATTTTCGTGGCTGACGAACTGGTCCAAACCACCTGCGAAAGAAACGTAAATAAATAAATAAATAAATAAATATATATATATATATATATATATATATATATATATATATATATATATATATATATATATATATAAACATCTAAAGTCTGAAACTGACTTCATATTTGCGTTTCAGGTGTCCTAAATCGCGCTTATTTGAAGAATTTTTTTTTAAATTCAAAACTCTCCTCACTGGTGTTTTTTTTTTAAGAAAATTCACTAAAATCGTAACCAGTCTACTGGAAAAGTAGCACGTAAATAATAAAGATACTTCACAGCTGTCTAATTTTATTTAAACGTGCTAAATAACTGCTTGAGGGCTTTAATTAATTAGAAATAAAAATATACTACAGTGGCATCAGTTCCTGTTTGATTTTAAAACTTTTTTTAAATAACGGTTTTATCTACATTCGATTTGTTTTGTTTTCGCAGTATGTGGTTGAACACTGGACATTTGATGATGCTAGCGTTGTATTCCATTCAAGGAAAGGCATAAATTTTGATAAGCATTAAACTTCCTATGGCAGGCAACATACATAAATGATGTTGTGAAAAGCTCACCCAAATTAATAATTTACCAAATCTGTAGTGAACGTTTGAAACAGGTCGCTCTGGCAGTGACTGTTGACGTTTGTGTGTTCGCTCGGATCAATGCGATTAAAAAAGCTTTATACTCTGCTAGTAGTGCACAACATGACTTTTCAGTAAACATGACAGCGAATATATCTATTATCTAGTTATTGAATCCTGTAACACATTTCATTTTTAGTATTTCAAAATCAAGCCATAATTTAGTTCCTTATCCACAGAACCCCATAGTATACAGTGTACCTTAAATAAAATAAAAACTATTGTCATCGTCATTTTAATCAGAGGTAGAAAGATGATTGGCAAAGTGGTGGTAACAAACTTTTGTTTTCGTTTAGAGTATCCCAATCCAGTCCAGTTTGGGATAATTTCATTTAATTCAGTCTTATGCACGTGTCCTGACGCACAGATTCTCACGTATTTCGCGAAAAATATGTTATTCTGCGCTATCTACCTGTGCTACCATCTATCTTCTATGTTGCACAACACCAACATAAATAGGCAATTATTTCAACAATGGCTATTGTTTACCATCGGACAAATTAGAAATCAATAAACGAATTCTCCAGGGTTGGCTTCTTCTGCAGCTTATTCATCCCTCTGATGGCGCTTACTTTGTTGGCGAAACGGTTGTCAGATCTAAAAATTGTATTGTGATGAACTAAGTCCTCCGTATTGTACTTATTAGTGCTTATTACAGGTTTCAATCTTCACTCACTGGCTTCTAACCTTTGTCGTTTTGTTATAAATAACTTTCTGCCAGCCAATAACAAAAATCCAGTCATTAGCATCGCTTATAATAGAACTTTTTATAATACGATCTAATTAACTTACCCAATATCTGCTTTTACCTCCTTATCAACGAAAATTGAAATAACCAAATTGGCGATCTTATCTTGTGGCACTGCAAATCTGGTTTAATTCATTCTCCCGAAAACGCATATTTTTATCTTGTCTATAAAAAGTAACTCGCAAAGTAAAAACGTTTGATAACAGACGGAATAGTGCAAAAAAATCCACACTCTGTGCGGTATGTCCAACAACTAAGAGAAGCTTAGGATTTGTTTATGATTAAAACCTCATTTTAAAATACAGCAGCCTTCTAAACTGTACATGTACAGTACAAGGCACAGATACTTCAACCGCTAAAATAGTATACTTATAATAGCTGTTGCCCGCGACTTCGTCCGCGTGGAATTTAGTTATAATAATGACAATAACCATATTTTTCAGACTGCATAGATCTATGATACCTTACAAACTGTGTGTGTGTGTTTTGTTTCTTTAACGTCGGCCTATTTCCGCGACTATGGCCAATCACCGACGCCAGAGAGCAGTTTCACCTCACTATCCTAGAAATTTTGCCGAACTCCTGCCTTTCTGTAAGGAGGGTAGGGATCTTTAACGTGTCCAACATCGCATGGACACGGGACCGACGGCTTTACGCTCCCTCCGAAAGGCGGAACGTGCAGGCATTCAACTTGCTCAAATACAATGCCAGAACCTCGGTTGATGTTAATTTTACAGTTTGTACTGAAAAAGTGAAAGGAGTACCCTGGGATCGAAACCAGTACCCTTCGGTTCAGAGGCACGCCTTCTTACCACTGAACCACCGAGGTTCTACACCTTACAAACTTAAATACATATAAAAATAAACCTAAAACCACGGTCAATATTGCAGAAGAAGAAACTCAACATTTCAAGTCAGTAATTAGATGTAACGAAGTTACTTTTTGGTGTATATATTTATTTAGTTGTAACTCCGAAAGTTTGTGCCAAATGCACTTTTATAATTATTAAATTAGGTTTGAGTATGAGATATCTTAATAAAGATTGCTTCCATATGTAAATATATACTTTTCGAAGCTTATTTTGCCTTACCGACAATAGGCATGGATACAAAATGATAATGTTTTGTATCCCCCCTACTATGTCGAAAAGCATAACTATTGGACAATTGATAGTCCCTTTATTAATATTATTTTTAAAGGGGTAGATATTGCTCCAATTCAATCCATAGCAGGTGGTAGTGGAATTTTCCTTTACGTAATAGTAAAGGGTTATTTTCACGCCCGAGGAGGTACCACCCCATACATCAAGGGGCCGGTGAAGTCCCAACGGACGTTTCCGGTTCTGGTGTATGAGTCGGTTTCCCTTATAAACAAAAATGATGATGGCTCCTCCTTGTACAAAATATTCCGGAGGCAAAATACCCCTCCATTCGGATCTCCGGGAGAGGGGTGTACAGGGGGCGCCAACATCGAAATTTAACATATCCTTTTCAAATATATGTGGCCTAAATTCTAACCTGAACTCTGTCCACCATTTCCTCCAGGCTAACAGGCCCCAACTCCTCTTCCTTACCGAAACCCAAATCAGTGCCAAAACAGCCACTAATCACCTTAATTTCCCGGGGTATGAGCTCCTTACTTCCTTTAGATTGCATGGAGGCGTGTGCGCATACGTCCGTAGCAATCTACCATGGACCAGACTCCCCAATTAAGAAGCTGGAAGAAAAGACATACTATGGATAAAACTCTCTCTCAGGGCTGCAACTAAATTCATCTGTTGCATTTACCGGTCACCTTTTGACAACAACTTTGTCCAGCTCTTTGACTACCTTTCTGAAAAAAACCGACTATCTGATTTCTGAATGTCCTTCCTCCGAGGTCACTATTCTTGGTGACTTCAATGTCCATAATAAGGAATGGCTAGGATCTTCAAAAACCGAGCCACAAGGGAGAGCAGCGGAGGCCTTTGCAATCAGCAATTCTTTAGCCAATATGGTTCAGCAACCTACTTACTTTCCTCGTATCCCAACACATAGCTCAAATCCCTTGGATCTCCTTCTTACTATAAAACCTGAGTGCTATAACATATCAGTCACCGCCCCCCTTGGTCGCTCAGACCACGGCATGGTCACTGCTTCCTGCACAATGCAACCCGAGGTCACACAGTCATCACACCCACGTATCGTTTGGCACTACAACTCCGCAAACTGGGACGAAATGCGGGATTACTTTTCCTCATTTCCATGGGCGTCTGTCTGCTTCTCGCATCCGGACCCCTCTGATATCTCACAAAACGTCACCGAAATTATCCAAGCTGGCATGGAATTATTTATTCCACGTACACAGAAAACCTCTTCAGCCACTCAAAAGCCCTGGTTCTCTAAATCCTGTGACAAGGCCAGACTTGAAAAGATCAAAGCTCACAAAACGCTTCTACACAATCCCAGTCAAGAAAATCGTCAAGCATTTAACGACGCAAGAGACCGCTATGTCCGCATTCTTACTGAGGCAAAAAACTCGTTTAATAACCACATCAAAAACAAAGTCCTCTCAAGCTCCAACGGCAGCAAACCCTTCTGGACTCTTGCTAAATCTCTTGGGAATAATTTCTGCAAAAGCACGTTCCCACCTCTTGTCTCAGGGGATGAAATTGTTTCTACCGCTCTGGGCAAGGCTGAACTTTTTGCTTCGTTGTTCGCCAGCAATTCTACTCTCAACCCACCTCCAAATGTTCAACCACCAACAGTCCCCAATGTTGCACATAAAATGACGGATATCATTTTCAAAACTAAAAAGGTACGAAAGATGCTCTCTTCTCTTAATACCAGGAAAGCCTCTGGCCTTGACGAGATTCCAGCAATTGTTCTCAAAAATTGCGCACCAGAACTTGCTCCTGTCCTGACTCGTCTGTTTCAGACATCTTACAATAAAGGCGTATTCCCTAGTAACTGGAAAACTGCTCGAGTATAACCCATCCCCAAGAAAGGATCCAAAGCGCTTCCTAGCAACTACAGGCCTATTTCTCTCCTTTCAGTCGTCTCTAAAGTGATGGAAAAGTATATAAACACCGAACTACTGAAATTTCTTGAAAAACACAGTCTAATCCACGACAGGCAGTATGGATTCCATCAGCGCAGATCGACTGCCGACCTCCTTTCCTTTGTCACCCATTCTTGGAACAAGTCTATGGAACTACATGGTGAATTTCAGATTGTTGCTCTAGACATATCCAAAGCATTCGACCAGGTCTGGCACGCAGCGCTGCTTAATAAACTTCCGGCCTATGGCCTACCACCAAAACTTTGTACCTGGACAGCAAATTTCCTCTCCAACAGGAACATTTCTGTTGTTGTGGATGGCCATTCCTCTAAACTGTATCCAATTAATGCAGGAGTTCCTCAAGGTTCAGCTTTAGCCCCTACTTTGTTTCTTCTCCACATCAATGACCTCCTCCCTAGCACATCCAACCCAGTTCACAGTTACGCGGACGACAGCACCCTCCACTCAAATATACAATATTCTAAGCCTGTCTCTTTAGCCCAATTAGATGAGGATCGCAGACTCATGGAGGGTTCTGTCTCCGTGGATCTCCAAAAAATATTAGACTGGGGAAGTAGAAATCTTGTACAATTTAACCCCACCAAATCTCAGTCTTGCTTTCTTTCTCATAAGAGATACACCAGCCCCAGACCCATCACAATGAACAACCAAGTTATTCAAAGTAATGAGTCCTTTTCTCTTGTTGGCATTTCTGTGGATCGAAATCTTAACTGGCACCAACATGTCACATCAATTGCAGAAGCGGCTGCTAAGAAATTAGGTTTCCTCTTCCGGGCTCGCAAATACTTTTCACCAGCTAATCTCTATACCTTATATACTTCACAAATAAGGCCAAACCTCGAATACTGCTCCCACATCTGGGGTGCAGCTGCCGCTTCTACACTCGCTATCCTGGACTCCATCCAAAAGAGAGCTATACGTCTTATCGGTGACCCTACCCTCACCCAAAGGCTGCCATCCCTTGCCCACCGACGTGCCGTTGGTGACCTCTCTCTCTTTTATAGATATCTGCACGGGCACTGCTCAGAGGAGCTTTCCTCCATAGTTCCCCCACCTGCTGCCCCCAACAGATCTACCAGGGGAACAGAGCACCCTTTTACTGTCAAGGTCACCAGACATAGAACATCTTGTTATGCCCGCTCTTTTGTTCCGAGGACTTCCAAGTTGTGGAATTCTTTGCCGGCACATGTTTTTCCTTCTGCTTCGAACCTTCAAACCTTCAAGTCCAGAATTAACAAGTTGCCTCTTTCCTCCTTGTCAACACCCAGGGTACGATAGTATTTAGGCTGTAAGCCCTCGTGGTGTGTTGTTAAAATTAAAAAAAAAATGTCTATTTAATTTACCCGTTTATTATTTCCCGAAGATGCATCTACATCTAGTTCAAGCCCCGAAGTTATTTTCCGAAATATAAAAGTGCCAGATGCACTTTATATTTAATTTACCCGTTTATCATTGCCCGAGGATGCGTCTAAGTCCCGAAGTTAGTGCCAGGTGCACTTTTATAAATTAAATATCTTATTGAAGATTGCTCCCAATACGAAAATATATCAGAAGCTTGTTTTACTGTAAATATAAATATAATTTACCCGTTTGTTATTGCCCGAAGATGCATCCAAATCTAGTTTAAGTCCTGAAGTTGTTTTCCGAAATATAAAAGTGCTAATTACACTTTTATAAATATTTAATTTGCCCGTTTATTATTGCCCGAGGATGCATCTATATATGGTTATTTGTAACACCGAATTTGTTACAAACAAGTTTATTTTATTTTATATAGTTTACTGTCCGAGCGCTATCGTAGATTTCGATCTACACGTCTCACTGTAAAGGAACGGGACAGCGTTCCCACTACTAACCAAGCCTGGCAGTGGTGGAACCGATGGACTGGAAAACTGATAACAGCCCGCTATATAAGAGCGCTCTCACTGTATAAAATAATTTTATAAGATGCAGCTCAAGACACCCTATAATTAACGTATACAATTTATTCTCGTATCTTGCATATTAATGAATATATTGAGCTTTACCGTATAAATGCGCCACACTATATATATGTAAACAGACAAAACTAAAACTAACCCTGGATGTGGATTCTAGGGGCTACTTTGCACTCATTTTAATAAATCTTTTAAAGTTCAAAAGTCGCGGTCTCATTAGCGAATGTTTTTTTACAAAAATTGGCTAAAAATTATAGACCGTGAAACCATAAACTTAACCAAAACTACTGCCAAAGTATGAGAGAAATGGTCTATTTCAAATGAATTTTCTGGAAGTATTTTAGTAAAATGAAGGACAATGACGGTTGAAGCTGAAACTTAAAGGTTTGTAGAATATTAATCTTGCGACATGTTTTTACATAACCGGTATTGGTTTCGGGTTCTTTAACGAAATGTTATCAACTTTGACGGTTCAAGTCCCCGACTTTGGCGTTCTGAGGAAAACCCATTTTTTAATTTAAATGCCTATAGCTTTTCTGTCTTTCAACGTATAAGTCTAAATTTTGGTACATGGTTCACTTTTTCATACTTTGACACAAACACGCGAAGTAAATTGTAACTCCGGTTTACAGCTTTAAAATTAAATTTATTTATTTATTCAAAGCTTGGTGAGTTACAATTCATTAAAAAATACGAGAACTGCAAAGACACAACGCTAAGTCTAATACAGAACTGATTAAAATTATAAATCTACACATATTTAATAACTTGGGTGGTATGATGTCGATCATGTGACATCAGGTCATTGGTGTGGAAGTTTACAATAAAAATACTAAATTGCATTATTAAGGTTCACAGAGTTATAGATCTAAATAAACTTACTAAATTAGATATACGTATTATAAAGGAAACATTTATAAATGCTGAAATGCAAAATTGCATAAACAATACTATAATGTAAATTAATAATTAGATTTAGAATATTCCTATATACTTATACACAGGGCGATTACATAACTCACGTAACAAATTTGGTTGTCATTACTTTGTTATTTCCTGACATATAAAAATTTTCCGAAAGAAGACACACTATTCTCAGGAAAACTTTGGCCGATTTTCCTGGCTAACGAACTTATCCAAGCCACTTGCAAAATAGGTACTTACCAAATTTTTGTCAACTTCGGCCCATTATTTTGTAAGTTATCGGTGTGATATATATATATATATATATATATATATATATATATATATATATATATATATATATATATATATATATATATATATAAATTGAAGCTGACCCCGGATATGTGTTCTAGGGGACCTAGTTAGCGCTCATTTCGATAAATTTTTTCAAAGTTCAAAAGTCGTGATCTTCTCATTGGTGAATTTTATCTTTTAAAAAAATTCGCTAATATGATGTTTAATAAAAAAGACTCTAGCTTTGAAATTTTGTTTTCTTTCAAGCGGGACTAAAACTTTTAAATGAGTCCACGTATCAGTTGAAATCGTTGTGAATTTCCTTACCAAAGCACAAGTCTACTAAACCACGCCTACTCCATAACATTCAAAATAACAAAATTAGTTATTCAATTATATTCGATTCTGCTATAATAAAGCTTCCCACAGCTATGCGTGCCTCCTCACTGACTTAATAACGTAATATCACAACGAAGAAATTTAATAAAGAAATTATCGCCGTTACCACCTCGAGATATACACAAAGCCGTGGCTAAACGTTTAATTCATTTACACTGCACGTTTGGCGTTCCTAAAATTACAGACTCCGTGTACCATTGTGTTATCTGCAATATGAAAACTGTAATTTGTGACGTCGTTTCCAGCCCAGAGTTCAGATTGATTGTACTATAATTATGCCTACTGTGTTACCCGGTCTGGAAACAATAATAAATAATGAATTTATTCCTAAGCAAATTACTTACAACGTACTTCAAGATTACAACAGCTAAGGAATATGAAAACTATTAATTATAAGTTTCATCATTTCCATTATTCGATTAATCAATTTAAAACATCGACAAACTGCCTAACTAACGATAATAAATCATTAGAATTTACAGATGTTAAGGCATATCAGTTTACTGAAATCAGGACGTAATACAAACAGCTTGCTGCAGTTGCTTGCTAAGAGGTATTTTAATTATTATAAACAGGCTTTGGTAAACATTACTAATGGTAATTAATTATATTGTGTACTCCTAGAATATACAGGGTCTCCAACAAGACACAGACACTTAACAATGCATTCACACATATAAAACATTCTTATGCTGTCACTTTGCTTTCTTGGTCTAAGTTAAATGGCATTCTAGATCTTCTTCTTCTTAAGGTGCTGCCTTTTGTGGAAGATTTGTAATCATCATGATTATTTGCAACTTGTTGACTACTACTATGAACAGTTAAAACTCTCTCAGATTGCGGAGCCACCACACTTTTCTTACCACGCTGCGCTTTCTCATGATTGTCCCCTGTATGATTACTTGCAGTATTTGGTATCTCGTCCCTCTCATGATGTGGCTTAGGTATTGTAGTTTCCTGATTTTTATTTCAGTGTTTAGTTCTGCTGCTTTTGAGAGTCTTCGCAAAACTTCCGGCTTTCTAGCTCTATCGACACAGGATACTCTCAACATCCTTCTGGACAGCCACATCTCAAAGGCTTCTATCTTTCTCATCATGGCTTTTGTGAGAGTGACCGCTACTATACCGCATAACAGAATTGTGAATACGTAACATCTCTGCATACGCATTTTGAGAGGGTTGTTTAAAGCTCTGTTGCAGAAGAATTGTTTCATATTTATAAAGGCGCTGCGTGCCCTTTCGATTCCTGCCCTGAGTTCTTCAGAATAATCGTTATTGCTATTAACTAATGTCTCCAGATATTTATATTGGTACACTCGTTCTATGATCTAGTTGTTCAGTATCGGTTTTGTGATAGGGTTTGGGGTTTTGGTGTACACAAAAATTTCGTTTTGCTTAGATTTATATTTAAACCGTATCGAATACTAACGTCATGTACTTTTTGTAGCATTCTTTGCAAGTCGTTAGCATTTTTGGCTAACAACACCGTGTCGTCTGCGTACATTATGTTTGAAACTGGTATCCCGTTAAGCAACACTCCAGCTCTTTCCTCGTGTAATGCTTCTCTCATGATGGCTTCTGAATATAGATTATATAATAAGGGAGAAAGGACACATCCATGTGGTACTCCACGTCTGATCTCTATATCTTCTGTCTCCACATTGTATATTCTAATGTTTGCTGTCTCATTGTAGTATAAGTTTTCTATAATTGATATCAGTTGAGTCTCCAATTGTTTTTTTCTCTTAGGATGTATAAACAAACTCATAAGAGTTGGTAATGTCGGACTATCAAATGCCTTCTTGCAGTCCACTAGGCAACCGTATACATCCATGCTGACGTCCAAACAGCGCTGGGTTAGTACGTTTAAAGCAAATGGTGCCTCTGTCGTGCCCACCACGTTACGAAATCGGAACTTCTGTCGTCGCCTAGTTTTCTGTATATCCAGTTATATATATATATATATATATATATATATATATATATATATATATATATATATATATATATATATATATATATATATATATATATGTATGTATATATATATATATATATATATATATATATATATATATATATATATATATGACTTTTAAGAACACTTTTAGTTAATGGTCCTGTCAATTTTTTTAGCATTGTTCCTCGTTGGTATTGCAATAAATGTGGATATTAACCATTCCCTAGGTGTAACTCCGGTTTTGCAAATCGTATTGAAGAGTTCTGTAAGTATTCATATGTTATTTTCTTTGAGCAGTTTGAGCAGCTCCACAGGCAATTGGTCCGCGCAAGGCGCCAGGCGGTTGTAGATAAGTTAGTCTTAATCTGTACTATACTCCACTATAAAAGGTTGCATCAGGGTTTTCCCGAAAACTTCTGAGAATTTCTAAAAAAATAGGTGTCACTGGTGATCAGCACGAGAGAGAGAGAGAGAGGGAGAGAGAGAGACCAAAATATTGCGTGTGAAATGAAATCTACTGAACATGAGACACTATTTTTTCTTGTCTCAAAAAGTAAGTGAAGGTTGGAACCTGTGATGAGCACAGATAAGTACACATGGAGAACTCAAATCACCACAACACATTTTAAAAGACATGACGATCGTTAGCGTCATCAGAAGATAGATCTTCCATTGCCCGACATATTTGGGATAACAATCATCACCTTAATGAAGATAATCTAAAATTAATAAAAAATGTTAGACAACCAGGACAGCTAAACGCGTTCGAGTGTATATATATATATATATATATATATATATATATATATATATATATATATATATATATATATATATATATATATCGCGAAATATAGTTACAACAAAATATGTATGAACGTTTCTCCACCTCCGATTACAAGTCACCTGATCGATTGCTTTATGAAATAAATTCCCACGTTTCAACACGTCCTAGAGAAAACATAAGAATAGATATATTTCCGCCAAACGAAACTATCTTAATTTAGTTGTCGGTGACCCTTCCCAAAATTATTAGAGTTCGACACCTTTTAGATAAAGTAATAAAGACAGTTCAAAAGCCGCGTCCGGTGATAAAAATACAATGCACTGCAGAATTTTTCTGTGACTAGTTCCCTCTCGGTTTCGTTTATTTACCTGAGATCCGGTATATAAGGTGATGCTGGTTTTTAAAGTAGTTTGCATTTTTCATCCTCTGATGACGCTAACTTGGTTAGTGAAATGATAGTCAGGTCTTTTTAAATGTGTTGTGGTGATTTGGGTTCTTCGAGTGTACTTATGGTTTCGAAAGGTTAAGAAATACGATAAAAATAACTTTGAGTATGTTTTAGTTTTTCCTCTAAACATGTCAAAGTGACGATTTAAAACGTCAAAACTGACGCGTTTTAATAAAGGTTCTGTGCATGATGCGTGGAAATTATCAGATGATGTGTCTTTAAAAAAAGTCCCAAAAAAGTTCTGTTTTAGGTGGTCATTCGGTAAAATATTTGCAAAAAGTCCATTATTTGGTATGATATAGCATAAGCTTACATACGAGCTTATAACCGGTTCATTACAGCGAACATGTCATGTGCTTCTATTGCCCAGTTCACTAAAGGGCGCCTTTTATACTTATACTCAGAGATGACGCGGGTTCAAACCTAGGTGTTTGAACTTACTGTTCACTATTTTTATTTTTTATTCTTTTTTAACGTTGGATATGTGATTATATTATCTATGTTTGGCGGGTTTTTATAGAAATGCATGACATGCAAGAGATGAGCAACATTGAGACTTTTAATTCAAGTATCCTACAGGATAGGGGAACGCCAGGTTCCCTAATAAACTGGGTGGCGAGCATGCTGGGGGACAGGAGAGTCTCGCTGACCTTGAGGGGCCGGGGGCTGAACGTTGGGGTAACGGGCCACTGTCCTCAGGGCATCTGCCTTTCGCCTCATCTATGGTGTCAGATCATGGACGGCCTCTTGGAGCGGCTCTCCGAGAATGGCTTTTACGCCCGGGCGTACGGTGATGATGGGCTGGTCCTTAGTCACCGGAAATTTCCTAGGCGTCGCCTGTGAGTGCATGCAAGCAGCCTGTAGCATAATTGAAAAATGGTGTGGTGAGTTGGGACTCCCCGTAAACACGGCGAAGATGGAGATTATCTTATTCACCAAAAAGAGGAATGTAGAGGGGTTCAGGGCGCCCGTGATGTTTGGAAAACCTTTAGCTTTAGTGCGGGCAGTCAAATATCTGGGGGTGGTCCTGGAATCCAAACTAACATGGGGGTCGCAAATAGAACGAATAGTGAAAAAGGGATTAGCGACCCTCTGGCAGCTGCGTCGAGTGATAGGGAGGACCTGGGGACTTAATCCTCAGATCCTTCATTGGATTTACACTGCGATCGTCAGGCCGAGAATCCTCTATTGGACGTTGGTCTGGTGGTGTGGTGTGAACCAAACTACCAGCAGGAAGCTGGCCAAACTCTAAAGACTGGCAATCCTAGGTATCACAGGCGCTATGAGGACGACACCCTCAGCCCCGCTAGAGGTCTTGTTGATGCTGCCACCGCTTCCCATCTGCACCAGAAGGGAGGCTCTGGCGTCGCATCTTAGAATGCGAGACTCTGGAAACTGGTGCGGAAAGGGAGCAGTAATAGGGCATGCAAAAGTCGCCAAGGAGGTGGAAAAAGAAATTCAGATTTCCGTTATCAAGGTACGGGATGTCGAGGACGATATTAGGTCATATATCCTCAGGATCCCCAGTAAGGATCAGTGGAGGGAAAATGAGGTTGCATTCCAACCCGCAAGCCTGGTCTGTTTCACCTACAAATCGCGGATGGAGGATCAACAATCCTCTGGGGCAGGAATATACATCGAGGTCCTGGGGGTGCGCGAGAGTTATACTACGGCATTCGAAACAGAGGTGTACGCTATCCTGTCTGTGGCCAATAGACAGGATGTGAGGAGGAGCCCAGAGAAATGTGTGTACATTTGCGCAGATAGCCAGGCGGTCCTCCATGCCGGTCTGCGCGTCCAGAATCAGGTCAACACTGGTTCAGGAGTACGCTGACACCCTCAAAGGACTAGCCAGGACAAAGAAGGTACAGCTGGTGTGGGTTCCGGGACACTGTAGCGTAGCGGGGAATGAGGTAGCGTATAATCTCGCAAGGCTTGGTTCCCGGCGGTCGTTCTGTGGCCCGGAACCTGCGATAAGCATAAGTAGGAAGACGGTCTCTGTCGCCTTAGACGGGTAGACTGAGGAAGCAATGGAGAGGCACTCGGGGTCGGTTGGTGGCTGTAGGCAAGCGAGGGACTTCGTGGAGGGGCCGGACAGAGGTAAATCTGTCTGGCTACTCGGTAGGAGTCGACCTACGCTTCGCCACATCCTTGGGGTGCTGACAGGCCACTGCGCTTTTAGAAGGCACCTCGCATTGATAGGCGTAGAGAAAGATCCCATTTGCCAGGAATGCGGCGAGGATGAAGAAACGTCCTACCACTACCTGTGTGAATGTGAGGCTTTTGGGAGTCTTCGAGCAGAACTGTTCGGATCGAGGACTCTGCAGAGAAATCAGGTGAGTACCGTCCAATGGAAGACCGTAAAGGCCTTCATTACGAGGTGGAGGCGGTTTGGCGACGGAACTGAGGAAGAGTAGAGCATGGTTGCCGGGCTGCTGGGGTTGCCAAAAAGGGCCCATTGTGGCCTACTTGCTTGGCTTTAGCCCCACCACTGCTACTACTACTACTAACTGCTACTACTACTACTACTTTACTTCAAATTTTAATAGCAGATCAGGTTGTTTTCGCTGATCTAACTCTGGTAAACCATTCCATATTCAATACAGCCCTATAGACTTTTGTTGTGGTTTCACAAGTGCTTGTTTTTGTCTCTGCAGCCGGTGTTGCTTTTATGGCATCGCCAGGCAAAAGAAAAATTTCTATGTGGACCCGCAAAAAAGTTTGTATTTAGATCAGATTGTATAAATTTTAATTCATTTCATGTACAAAGTGCACAAATTTTCTTACAAACCTTTTAGCGAAGGTCCTTAAATAAAACATTGTAATTTTCTTGAAAGAATGTATGGAAAGTTTTGATGGAACATTTTTTTACGAAATTTTTGAAAAATAATGTTCAATGAATTGTTTAGGAAATTTTTGTAAAAAATATTTTGTAAAATTGTAAAAGTTTCTTAGTCAATTTTTGTAGAAGTAATATTTTTGTACAAATTTTTAGAGAAACCATTTTTATTGGATTTTTTTAACTATTTAGTTAGCACATTATTGTGTTTTAGTGAATTTTCTTAGAAAAAATTCACTAATGAGGAGATCTCGACTTTTGAATTTTGAAAAAATTTCTTCAAATGAGCGCGATCTAGGACTCCTAGAACCCATATCCGGGGTCAGTTTCAATTTTTATATGTTTATATATATATATATATATATATATATATATATATATATATATATATATATATATATATATATATATATATATATATATATATATATGTATCACACCGATAACTCAAAAAATAATGGGCCGATTTTGCTAAAATTTGGCATGTACTTTTACTTTGTAAATAGCTTGGATAAGTTCGTTAGTCAGGAAAATCGGACGAGGTTTTCCGGGAAAATTTTGAGTTTTTATTCGAAAAAAATTTTTATCTCAAAAAATAAAAAATCTATGATAACCAAATTTGGTAGGTAGGTTGACGATATAAAAAGTAAACTATACACCAAAATTTAGATTTCTATGTTACAAGAAAAAAAAGTTATAAAATATTTTGTGCCAGATCATTTCTATGAAAATTCACTACCATAACGCACTTGCTGCGTCCAGGCTTTTTTTATCTTAAATTTACGTTGCAAACATTATTTATCAAATTTGCATAGAAAAAATTTGCTTACGACGAGATCACGACTGAGATATTTGAAAACTTTCTTGCTGTTAAAAAGAAATTCTAGTCACAACAGTATTATGGACAGATCACAATTTAGTATAAATGAAGACATGAGGTGAAACATCCGAAAAGAGACACGGAAGCAAAAGATAATTTCAAGTGGAAAGCGAAAATTTGAAGTTTGCTGAATTTGAACTGTCAATGAATTCTGGATAAAATTTGATAAATTAATAAATTATGTTAATATACATCACAATCTTAGGTAATAAATTATATATATATATATAATTATATATATATATATATATATATATATATATATATATATATATATATATATATATATATATATATATATATATATATATATATATCGGTAGACCATTTCTATAAAAATTGGCCACCATAGCGCACTTGCTGCGTCTAGGCAGACTTTATTTATTGTTCAGCAAGATACTTCTAGTAGAAAAATACCAGTTGTAGCTTTATTTTAGGACTAACATATTGATAAAGATATACCCACTCCCGATCGGTTTCTATGAACCGACGATATCGAATAACACATATTTTATTTCTCCTCGAATTTCATAAGATTGTTTGATATAGAAGAAACTTATTTATTTCGGAAATTGTTTTCAACATACAAAGTATAAATCATACAGCTAATACGAAACACCAGGTGAATTTCTTAGAAAATTTCTTAAGACATCTTTCTTCATCCTACTAAAAATATGTCACCCACTGTGACAACGTTTATTTCTATTTCTTTCAAACGCCTACGTAAGCTTAGACGATTAGAATATGTTTTACTGTTGAATTCTACTATTTTTGACTGAAATTACTATACCGCAATATATTTCCCAACTCTAGACTTTTAAAGGCATAATTGTTAAGTGTATTCGCTATCGTAAATAAAACACAAAAGGCATGCATTTATATCGGTTATATGCAGATAGTTGGCTGTGGTCTTGACAGCGGAAGTTTGAAATGAATATTGATAGGATATTTCGAAATACGTAGTTCCGTTTTATAACTTCACTCCTTTATTAGTATTGTTGCAGATATTCATTGCGTAGCCATATAGTAGTGAAATTGATGACAGGCAAACCTAAACATCGATTAGCCCTATTTTAAACCATCGTTTTTTAATATTCTGGCATTTGGAACCCACTTTTCGTTATTAATTTGCACCACACCCCCTGCCAAAAGTATCATTGCAGTACTAATAAAATGAAAATATCGATCAAAATCTATTTTACCTTGCCGATACTACACCGCTACTAACCCAAGATTCCACCAAACGAAATGCGAAATTTTGCAATGTCTGACAACACTGACCACTGCGTCGTGAGGATATACATTGAAGTTCAATCGCTAGCAGTACCTGATGATTTCACGAGAAGATCCGATCAGTCATGAATGTACTGTAATGTGCTGCGAATACTTATATTGACGTCGCTTGACTGGTTTAAGGATGTTTTTTATCTGATCAGAACTCCAGGGGTGAGATCCACTGGAGGTTAGATCTCTAGGACAGCAATTTCCCTGGAGGCTGGATCTATAGATAAAAGATCCCCTGGAGGTGAAATGCCCCTGGGTGCTGAGATCTCGAGAGTGTGCTTCTCAACAGGCAAACGACCACGCTTGGGTGACGCTCGGGAGCGCGACTTTGTAGCATATCGTTTTGAGTCGAGTCTGGACGAACCCAGAGGGGAGCTGAGATCCCTAGGGGGTATGTTACACCTGAAGCGTAAGGCCTTCATTGTAAGCTTTAAAACAAGCAAATTAGCTTGCTTGGATGCTACTCAGGAGCAAGAATCTACATGACCACAGTTCGAGCCAAACACTGATAGATGTCGGCTCCAGATGAACGAGGACAGCGGCTATCTGTCTGTGTGCTTTGAAAAAGCTATATACGACACCTTCCATAATATATCAGTTAACAGTATTTTTCCTGTAGGTCTAAAGACAAAGTAAAAGAAATAAGTCCAATCTCCTGCCTGTGGTAAAAGGCGACTAACTGAAGCAACCACTAGCGGAGGTCAGGTCCAAACGGTTAGCGGAAGTCTCTAAAGATAGAGAAAAAATACGAATGAAATTAAAACCTTCACTGTGAGCTTCAAAACAGAAAAGCGACCTTGTTTAGGAGGCAGTTCATCAAAGAGCGGCAAAAAAACTCCTAAAGAACCCTGCCAAACAAACGTTCACCCGGAAGTATTGGCAATAGTTGTAGTAGCAGCAATTGTGGCAAGCCAGCGCCAGGCAAGTAGGCCATATCGGGCTCTTTTTGCCAACCCCGCCATCCAGCAACTATGCCCCACTCCCCCGTGGTTTTGTCACCAAACTTCCTCAACTTCAAAACAAAGTTCCTGATTACTTGACTCCTCTGTAGATTCCTTGAACCAAACAGTTCTGTACGAAGACTCCCAAAAGCCCCACATTAACATAGGTAGTGGTAAGACGTTTCTTCAGTTTCGACGCCTTTCTGGGGAATGGGATTCATCTCGACACCTACCAATGTAAGGTGTCTTCTGAAACCACAGTGGCCCGTTAGCACCTTTATTTTACGGCGAAGCGCAGAACGACACCTACCAAGAGGCCAGACAGTCTGGTATCTATCCAACCTCACCACGAAGTCGCTGATTTCTCTACAGCCACCAAGTAACCTCGAGTTCTTCTCGGTGGCCTCCGCAGTTCATATATGTAGGCCGTTCAAGACCACCTTCCTACTAATAATGACTGCCCCCTGTATGTATGTTTACCAACTTTTACTATCTGCGAAACGAAATAAAAAGTTTAACGCTATTGGCTCGTACCATAGTTACAACACTTGCGGTAATTCGGTATTGGAGTTCTCGTTTCATATAACAACTTTTTATGAAAATAGTCCATTAATAGGTCGATTATCGTCTTCCAAAAGCTACGACAAGGGGATAAAGAAATGAGCCAAATTATTTTAAAACTACCTTGATGAAGTTGCTAATTGGCAAGGCTCACCACAGTGTGACACAGTACTCTCGCATACCCCCAGGCATCGGTGTATATTTCCCCCTGGAGGAGTGCTGTCCCACCATCGTGGTCCATCGGTACAACGGACCAGGCTAGCAGGCTGTAAAACAAACTAATTAGCTTCCAATGATCCTCGTTGGGGATTCTGAGAGTATATTATTTCCTAGTCAGCCTAATGTAATCCTCTGCATTTCGCACCCTGATAATGAAAATTTAAATTTTGTTTTCCACCTCTCGGTGACTTTTGCATGCCCTGTGATTGCTCCCGCACCACACTAGATTCGAGAGTCAACGTTTACCATAAAAAATATTGATTCTTGCATGGAGATCAATTTGAAGGGTGAAATTTAACCAATAAGACGTGAGCCACAATAAAACTATGGTCCCAATCTAGGGACTGGAATAGCCCACTCACCATGGATCTAATATAATCAATGTTTGAATTACTGCTCACTTGTAGCTCGGAAAATGTTTGGATTGTGCCTGAAGGTCAGAAAGGTCCATAGTGCAAGGCGATATCAACAAAATCTCAAAAAGGTCCCGAGGTATAGAGATATTCTTCAGCAGTGAATATCAAAAGCGAACATAATCAGCCTCATCGACCAATGGGATTTGATTGTATTTTTACTTGGTGATTACTGGATTTGAGCTAAAATACAAATTTGAGATTATAAAAACGTAGTGAGATTCGATAGTAAAACCTCGAAAAGGTCCTGAGATATATATATATATATATATATATATATATATATATATATATATATATATATATATATATATATATATGTATATATATATATATATATATATATATATATATATATATATATATATATATATATATATATATATATATATATATATATATATATATATATATATATATAAGGTATCCCACAAGTCGTAGATCAAAACGCGAAGATAGGCTAGCTCAAGCCCTTTCAGAAAAACCCTATATGATCTTATCAAAAAGCTACGGTTTTCAAGGTATTGACAACTTTATGAAAATAATGAAAATTGTCAAATTGTCAAGTTTTGTAATGACGTGACTACGCAAGGCGCTATCGGTTTTGCAAAATTATAAGAAAAATCAGACAAGATTCAAATTTCTTCGACAAAGTTTTATGGAGTGACGAGTCAGCATGTGGAAATGATGGAGACATGAAACTTCACAACTTGTAGTTAGAAAATTGAAAATCCACATGAGTTCAGAGAGGATCGGTCCCAGTATCAATTTAAGATGAGCCTCTGAGCCGGTATCTTTAACGGAACGCTTTTGGGACCCGCGGAACTGCCTCATATGTTAAATGGCCAAAGATATTTGGCGTTTTTACAAAATAATTTGGCAGAAATGCTGGAAGACGCCCTATTAGAACTTCGGAAGACAATGTGAACAGCAGCTCAAGAGATTTGACGAAGCAGCCTAAGAAGACTAAGAGGATCGTTCATAAGACGATGTCGCTTATGTATAAGACAGAATGGCCGTCAATTTGCGCATCTGTTATGAATAAAATAATTTTTGTAAATGTCAATATCTGTTTGTTTTTCTTTATTAACTACCTGATCTCACTTCCAAATTTACTTTCAATCGTTGACCGTGGATTACTTTTAGAGATATTGATGTTATATACCATTTTAGAATCTCCTTAAAACGGGGAAG
This sequence comes from Tillus elongatus, assembly GCA_964006375.1. Lineage (NCBI taxonomy): Eukaryota > Metazoa > Arthropoda > Insecta > Coleoptera > Cleridae > Tillus > Tillus elongatus. The sequence goes on from OZ023264.1 coordinate 66,307,500, forward strand.
TTTTTGAAATTATGAGCTAGTGAATTTAACAATTTTTTTTCAATACGGAGGTTATTCCAAACTAAAAAAATAGGGGAAGAAAAGTCCGGTTTTTCATTTTTTCTTCTTCAGATTGTCTGAATAATAACACAAAATAATTAAGATTGATTCGATAACGCCATTATTTAGGATTAACGTGCACAAAAATCACATTCCGGAAATGTTTTTTCTGCATGTGGGTGGCAAAAATACCTAAAAATTTGACAATTTTAATTTTTTTCGTAAAATTCTCAGTATCTTGAAAACTGTAAACTTTTTGATAAGATCATGCAGGGTTTTTCTGAAAGGGCTTCAGCTAGTCTATCTTTTTGTGACGTTTGGTTCACGGCTTTTGGGACACCCTATATATATATATATATATATATATATATATATATATATATATATATATATATATATATATATATATATAACTTTCCTCGTAGACTAATGGCCTTTGTTTGTAATGTTGCTGAAAAAACACCTACTTATTCTACTCTCTATTAGGGCTGGGAATCATATACGAATAGTTCGAATATTCGAATATTTGTGTATTTGAATACGAATTATTTCAACGAGAGTGTATTCGAATATATATATATATATATATATATATATATATATATATATATATATATATATATATATATATATATATATACCCAAGCGACAAATTAAGGCATGTTAACCAGCACTCGAGTCCAAATAACCTAAGCAAGTTGTAATTTAGTAATAATTTACCACAATGTTGCCTTAATTGTCATAATGACTACAAATTTGGAAATGCGGCCCCGAACTAGCTTATTTTTGACTATTAAAATTACTCCAAAGTCAGTAACTTACAAGTAACTAAATTGGGAAAAAATTGGTTTAATTTTACTCATAAAATATACTTGAATATACTTTTGTGTTTCAATCCAGAGTTGGTAATTTTTAGGTCGAAGTGTGCCCTAAATTGGACTGAAAATCGACTACTAAGCCCAGATACCTGAAATACCTACTTTAAGGTAATTTATTACCTAATATTAACCTGCGATATGTCTCTGTGGTATAGTAAATTGGAGGTCTTCTTATTAAGTCCAGCTTACGTATATATTACCAATTTCATTGCAATACAGCACAGGAAATATTTTAGGCACTGAGCTAACCTAAAATGGCTTTCTGAATGGCTATAAAGTCATAATTACTGCAGAAATGGTCTTCCAAGTCAAATTGCCTACCTTTAAGTTGAAAATACCCATAAAATCTGACTTGAAATAAAAATTGTCCTCAAAGTTCAAAGTGTACAGCAGTGAAATACATTTGTGAATCTTAAAGGTGTGTCAGTTGATAAACTTCATCAATAAAAGTTTATTCTTGTTGTTAATGTGCGTGCACCAGTAACAAATATAGTGTTACAATGCCCCTTTGAAACCAATAAAAGTTTACAGACATACTACAAACTATTATAGAGTAGTAAATAATGCTCACAGAAAAATAGTGATAGATGCTGATCATTCAAAGTGGCTTACATCAAATCAGCACGTTTCCCTCTTCAATATAATACATCCATTTTCATGCCAAATGGAGTGAAGCAGTGGCAACACGGTCAGCTGTCATGTTTATGTTTATTTACTTATTTTATTTTGTTTCTATTTTCTATTAATGTCTATATATTATGGAATCAAAGACCAAAAGCGCTGTATAATCATTCCTATATGTCTCTCGGCTGTGCACGGATATAAGTAATATATATTTCTATACACAAAAATGTTTCATTTCTAATAAATTCAAACAAAATTCGTTTACCATATAGTTGAAATTCCCATAATAGGACAAAATGCCTTCAAAGTTTGGTTGGTTTGCCCTGTCATTAGGAATTGTGACTTATAGGTAAAAAAATAGGGTAAAATTAACTTTCAGGTCAATAATGTTAGAAGGGCAGCCATATTAAATTAATTTTGCGGTATTCATCTTGATTGTATTGGAAAATGAAAAATAATTTTTTGTTAAATATAGTGTAATCAAATTTTAGTTCGATAAAAACATTAAATAATGATTGTATACCATGACAACAAGATAGTTTTGTGTTGTTTACATCACCAATCCTCCAAAATCAGAATTTCAAGGATTTTGAATAATTTTTTATTTTCACTAATTTTATCTTTTATACGGGCGCTCGAATTTTATCGAAGTATCATCATCATGTTAACAGGAAAAAACCTAACCGCAGTGGGTTTTGTCTTTATACAGTGCGAATCACCTTTATCATTGTTACAAATATTTGAAGTAAGTTCTTTGATCATTCAAGATGTCATTTTTTGACAAAGATGTACAATGTCTCTACTACTCTACTGTTTGTTTATACATACATAACCACAGATCCTGCAGAACCGGATAATGTCACATGCGTAGTTCGTTGTTAAGAACGTCACGGCACTCGGCGCCTAGATGTCAGATTCAAGTAAAGCGTAGCACATATTTACCAATATATTACGTCCATTGGCCCAATGTTGAATGAAAATGCCCTAAATATAACTAAAACGCCTTGGTCGAAACACCTTGCTGGACCTATTATCGACTTCCATATTACTTTGACTTTATTCCCCACCTCGGTAATATACACTTAAATTTTACTTGAAAATGACCTGTGGTGATTTGGTCGCCGACCTATTGGTAGGGCGATTTTACGTCAATTTGACTTTAAATGTTGCTTGGGTATATATATATATATATATATATATATATATATATATATATATATATATATATATATATATATATATATATATATATATATATATATATATATATATATATATATATATATATGGCTGGGAATGATCCCCAGAAGATTCTTAGAAGCATTAATCGCAGGGAGCACTAGGAGAAAAAAGTAGATCCTTCAAATAAGTGATTATGAATAATTTGTTAGCTTTGCACTGTATATGCTCTCTTTGCTTGGTTTGAACAATATGTACACCATCTACTATAAACTATAAATTAGCCATATTTTTCTAACTAAGCACATTATCAGCTTAAAACGCAGTACACGGGATGCAGATTTATTTATTTATATATGTACTTGCAAATAAGGTAAACATGACTAAAAACCTAACTGCTATTGTGATAGGCACAATAAAACAGACATTATAATCGTCATTATTTTTTCTAAAATAAACAATGAACAATTTCTGGAATTATTTGAAAGTTAAGAATTAAATAGCTAATTTTCTAGGAAACATAGGCAGATTCAAAAATGATAACGAGACACATTCATGGGCTTAGGGGAGTGTTTATTACTGTGCGAATATTCGAATACTCTGCGAATATTCGAATACTCGACGAATATTCGAATACTCCACGAATATTCGAATACTCGAATAATTCGAATAGTCGTGAAGCTTTCGGAACGAATATTTGAATACACAAACGGATAAATTCCCAGCACTACTCTCTATCTTGTATTATGTGAGTGAAAATTCTCGATCTTATTTTTGAGCTACAAACAATCAAGCAGCATCCAAAATTTACGATGTTCCACTTCAATTGACGCGTAGTTTACTTTAAGATTAATTTCGATTGTAGAGCAAATTGCCCAAGATAGAATTTCTTGCAGGCCCATAGAAATAAGAATATAATACACTCGCTTAATAATTTAACGGTTAAAAAAACTCATCCCGTATTTAAAATTCTTTATAACTATTTGACCTGAATTTATTATCCTTTATATGAGATAACCATATTCAGAACATACCCTGTTTGGTGGCAAGATACTATTTAAGGTTAAATTGTGATAGCAGTAACATACACTAGGATATGTCCTGAGTAATTTTATTATAGTGCGTGTACATTATCGCTAATCAGAATTTGTCGACATACTACACCACTTTTAATTAATTTTTAATTATAATCTGTGTTCCACTTGAAAGCTGGCGACACGATCAGACGGTGTACTTAATGAGGATCTCTAAATTAAGCTAATCGCTGGGCGTTTGAGTTTCTCAGTGTAATCCTATAATACTGATTTATCTAGTAGCCCAAGAATGCGTCCCAAGAACAAGTACATTTTTATTTTACCAAGGTAACATATTCAAATGACGCGATATGTGGTAACTAAATGAGGAGATGCATTAAAACTCAAGCTAAAATAGCGTTTTCGGATAAATTTTAGAAGAGCTTTTTAGTGAATATTTATAAAGAAAATGTCGCTTATACAGGATGTTTATAAAATAATTCAAACTACCCTGGAACTAGTCGTAAAAATAGGTTAATCTTACTCAATTCACCTTTAGCAAAATGCAAACCCAAAATGTTACAGCCCTTTAAACTTTATATTAGAATAAAATATCATTGCACAGGGTTATTACCCACCCTTGATCATCGCTGTTATTGCCTATAGAGAAAAAAAAACGTTAAAAAAGTTGCGTGGTTTTGACTGAGTTTTCGTAGGACTCTATCAAAACTACAGTGGCGTGCAGATTTCAGGGGATACAAAAGATAACATTTTAAATAGGATACCCTGTATATTATTAAAGTTTTGGAATCATCTCTCTTTCTTTATTTCAAAATCAGACCATATGTTTTTCCCCAACTTTACACTTTTTGAATTATTGAACGTCAAATATATTAGTTATACTAGTTACTGTAAATATGGAAAAGTTAACATTTTTCAAGTAAGCTTTGAAAATGATCGCTATTATGTTTCATAAGTGACATTTTTTTAATGAAGTAATCAAAGTGGTTTACAGTGATGAACAAAAAATCCTAATATTTTCTAATATACAAAATAACAAAAATTAACGTGCAGCAAAGAGCTGTATCCAAATCGTCCAACACTATCAGCAAATACGTTAAAAAATATTTACTGAAAGGTGAATAATAATACCTCCGGTTTGAGTATAAATAGGCATGTTGTTCAAGCAAACCAGGAAAAACAGCTAGATATTCTGCTTCATTTCGAAGGTAAGCCCATCCATATTTATTCACGAATAGACTTTTTTGGAATACCGTGTTGTTTTTTAGAAAATTCTGAATGACGTCTTCTGGATTGTCATTTTATTCTTGCTTATATGGCTATGCACACCTTGTTCGTACAAAACTGTACCCAGATCAAGTGATATGTACAGCAGTAAACTTCGGTACTAAGTGAAGATTGGAGCCTGAGTTTAGCATTGATAAGTACATTAATTTAAAGACATGACTTTGTGATGTTTGGTGGTTAAGTATTTTATAATTTTGCATCTTCTAGTAACGCTAACTTTGTCAGTGAAACGATCGCCAGGGCTTTTGAAGGTGTATTGTGGTGATTTGGATTCTCCAAGTGTACTTATTAGTAAACTCGGGTTAAAGACAACCTAGATTCTTTTTTTAATCCTAGTGCCATCCACAATTGATTTAACAATACTACAGTACTAGCTAAGGCTGCTAATTTAATGTAAGATATTTTTTAAACATATTTTTTCCTTGCAGACAGGTAGGCATCAACCAGTTTTCGGAAATTGAAATTTACTCGAAGAAAGATATCAGGATAATTGCGGAAATAATTGACTGCATTACGTATACAAGTTTAGATTCCTTCTACATTGTCGATGTCGGTTGTGTCCCTTAAGAGGACCCCAAAGATAAAATCCCCAAGGAGTCAGATCTCGCAGCCGTGACGGCCAAGCAATGGAAGCCATAACCTATCGGAGCACATTTAGTTAAAACTGTGCCTGTTCTTAAGTTTATTTCCCATAATACCCATCCAGGTTTTTAAAATAAATGTATGCTGTTAATGGCAATGCTTACAAATATGAAGATTTTTAGCGTTTTAGTAATACTGATTGTGAATATTAAACGTGTCATTTTTGGTACAACATGCTTCATCTGTGGATATTAACTGACCATAAAAATCTGGGTTTTCATGTTATATTTTTAGCATTACAGGACAAAAAGCAATCTCTTCGGGAAAGTCTTCAGGCAGCACCCTTCGAACATTCTACGGAAAACTTGTCTAGAGGACACTACAAGATTTTTTTCGGCAGATTTTAAAATACGTCTTTTGCTTTAACAACGCGAAAATGTATAGGCCGGCGAGTATCATGGAGTTTGGACTATAGTAAATTTATATCACGAAATCATCGTTCAATGCTCGTATAAGTTTCTCTATGAGAAGCGCGACAAAAATTCTGCATGTAGCGCCTAACAGCAGCTCTTGTGTTGACGAAACATTTGCCGAGCTTGAGTAATATGCCTGTTTGCCCATCAAATATATAAATATTAGCCATTTTTGTAATATTTCGTAGAAAACATTTGCGATTGATAAGATTGCGACTGGTGAGTTTAAAAAAATCCTATCAATGAGCGTCAACCAGGACCCCCAGAACCAATTACAATTTTTGCATATGTTCCCGAAATATTATTTTTTAATTCTCAGAGCAACTTTGAGTCCTAATCACTACTTAGCTGTGCAACTTGGTATAGAGGTAGGTTGAGTGAGATAATTTCAGAGTCCTACACGTAGCTGATCTATGTCTGTTTTGACGCCTGTTATGGTTGCAGCACACGGTATAACATACAAGCCAAGGCACATACCAGCAATTACGAGTACCTTGCATTTATGCACCTATTTCTTTCTGGTCAACTCTCAGGACAGTTCAAAGACATTGTGTATGAAGTGAGCAACGCATTAGCATATCTAGTTCATAAATATATCTAATCATTCATTTTTAAGTTGGTTAATCTGTTCTGCACAGTATACAGTTTATATTGCTCATAATATTATATTATTTTTTACAACATTTAATTACATACTATATAAGTAACCGTAGGTACATTGTTACTGATGTTGGAAAAATTTAGCGTTGTAGAATGCTCTTGGAGCAAAACTAAAAGTGGCGCAATCGGTAGAATTGGCGTAGTCCGTTTTGACAAAATCGCAAAAATTCACACTTTGATTTTTATCGTTTAAAAGTTAGAACAAGCAACACAATTTCACAGGCCAAGTCCAAGTTAAAATAAATAAATTGAGTAAACTTTAAACAAAAACAGTGAGGTCGCGAGAAATTATGAGAGAAAGCAGGATTTGATATGGAACTTCTGCCTACGAAATTGTCTGCCTTATTCGCTGCATCTTACGGTGCTGAAGCAAGAAGAAATGAAAATGGTCTTCAATTTATACTGGTTTTATCCTGGAGATTACCTCTGCACAAGATAAACTATCAATCAGATCAGCACCATCAGCTGCTATGTAGTTCCGTTGGTCAAGCTTACATCGAAATATGAAGTTTGGAAACACCACCCTGTCAGTATCCAACAAATGAAGCAACAGACGAAAGTGTCAACAAATGCATACCGTAACTTCCTAGTAAAACTACAACGCCCAAGTCCATTACTGAAGTAAGTTGAGCCTCCCAGGATAAGCATGTCTACCAGCAACTGGACAATTATTGTGCATACAATAGACAATTTGCAAGTTTTTTTCTTGTCACATATGATAGACATCTCCAAAGAAGTTTTTTTATAATTTTTTCCATTTCATATACTACAAAAATAACGGCGTCAAAAAATATTTGAAAATGCGAATTTCATAATTGATTTCAAACACCACTATTTTGCCGGCATAATCTATGACGTCACTAGACGGTAATGCACAATGACAATGAACTTGCTTTTCTGTGTTTACATCACCACGATGTTGAGAAACAAGCGAACGTACTTCTCATACCATAGGGCAAATGTAAACACGGCATTTATTCACTGTCCAAGTACGTCACGACCAATAACAGAACGTTCGCGGTTGCATGATAATAATTCAAAAGTTTTTGATTTTAATCGACTTTCTCTGTCCACTACATATATTTTTGGGTATTTTCATGCGTGATAATGTTCTATGTATGAAAAACTATTAGGTAAATGTTAAATTCATGTAATAGCAAATCCATGAAAATTGTCTATTGTGGTCTTGGTGGCAATATCTGGATTACGGAGACTACGAAACAACCGTATCAAAGCAACAAAAAATTCCCATAGAGATTATCACCTTCAAGATTAAGATTCCCTTACATTTTATATCTGGACATGGATGAGTTTTGGGTGCACCATACCATAGACGGCAGCGACCAGTTATCATTTTGCATACCTTGTATTTGTACAACTGTTCCTTTACGATCAACTCAGCATCTGGGACAGTTAAGTATACTTCGTGTATAAATACATGTAACCATTTGTTTGTAAGTTGGCTAGTCTTTCCTGTCCAGCGTCTAGTTTTCTCATATTATTATATTATATTTTTACAACATTTAATTATACAGCAATGTCAAAAAATATGCAAACAGCTAGATATCTCTTGAACCGCTCAAACGATTACACTAGTATTTGGTATTACTATGGTTTTCCACATGTTACATTTATGTTGTATATTGATATTGTTGCCACGTTTCTCATTTACTCAAGAATTAAACCATTTTTTTTAATTTTAAATAGCACATCGTGTATATTTTAATTTTTTTAGATTGTCCTGTTGATTCTAAACAGCTTTCATGTGACATATCTTATACCTCATGATATATCCTATACCTGAATCTACTTGTTACCGAGTTATGGTTAAATATCACTGGCAAGTAGTAGAAATAAAATAATTCCCAATTCAAATGTTTTAATACAATTATAAATACAAAAAATAATGTATTAATCATAATTATAAGAGCAAGAAATAAAACTTATGACACATTTTCAAAATGCACACTACCAACTTCTTGGTAATATCCTAATCAATTTTCGGAACTCTGCAATAAGTTTTAAAGTATGCTAGCTCCATCTGTTTTTCTTACCCCAATTATGATCATCTGTTGTAAGTCTCCCACTTTTTGAGGTTATGTCTTGTACACATATTTCAGATGACGCAACAAATAGAAATCTAATGGATTTAAGTCCGGTGATCGAGCTGGTCATTCTATTAACTCTCGTAGCCTTATCCATTTATAGTTAAAATGATGTTCAAATATTGCCTTACTTGGTCATCATAATGAGGTGGAGCACCATCTTGTTGAAGACCAACTTCATTACTTAAGATGGTTTTTGTCACCTATAAACCTAGTCCAATAAATTTCCTTCAAATGTATGATTGAGGGACTATCAGATAAATAGAATAATTGCGTTAGTAAAGGAATGACATTATCTCTTAGTAACTCTAACTAAATTATTCCACTTAAATTTCAGTTAATGAAGAATGGACCAGAAAGTTTATTATCAATTATTCCAGCTCAGACGTTTAGTTTTTGCCGATGCTGGGTATTATGTTCGCGCACCCAGTGTAGATTTTTCTGAGCCCAATATCTGAAGTTTTGTTTATTTATACCGCCTTTATAACTGAATGACGCTTCGCCAGGAAACATAATGTTTCTAAATAAAAATTGTCGATTATGTATCATCCGCATCATTATTTCAGGAAACTCAATTCTCCTCTCAGAGTAGTTATCCGATAATTATTGAATCAACTTCATCTTATATGGGTGAAATTTATTCTTCTTCGGTATTCTCAAAACTGTACTGCGCGAGATTTGTGATATTGGCAAATTGCTCTAGTTATTGACTGTTGATTTTCTTCCACTGACAAGCAAACATCTAGAGCTTAAGTATCATTTGTGGTAATAGTAGGACGTCCTATTTTCTGGAGATTTCTCACCATGCCATGTTCAATAATTGTTCTTTCACAATCTTCCTAACTGTAGGTACTCAATGTGATTGGAGTTCGGCTTGGATACTAAATCAATTTCAAAATGAAAATAATTTACCAATATGCAAGTAGAATACTGGTGACAGCTAATGTCAACAATAAAAAATTCAGTTTAGCGTTTCCATAGCAAACTTTCCACATTAGGTGTCTTATTAAATTTTAACGTTTCCATAGTTTTGAACAAGAATTAAGTGTTTTTAAAATGTAACCATAACTTGGTAACAAGTGGAGTTATGATAGGATAAGTACAATTTGGCGAACCCAATTCATCACAATACAGTTTTTTGGCCCAACAAAGTTAACGTCATCAATGAGATGAGTAAACAATCGTCGGGTCAAAAAACTGTATTGTGATGAATTGGGCTCTCCAGCTTGTACTTATCAGTGCTCATCACAGGTTGAAATCTTCACTCATTCAGGTATAGGATATTGTCACACGAGACTTGTTCAGAATGAACGGTACAATCTAAAAAATTTGAATATACAGGATGTGCTCTTCAAAATAAAACAGTTGGTATAAATCCTGAGAAAACAAGAAACGTGGCAACAATGCCAATAACTAAATATAAATTTTCCATGTGTAAAACCATAGCCATACCAAATTTGAGTGTAATCGTACCAGCGGTTTAAAACATATATAGGTGTTTTCATCGTAGCTGAAGTTAAATAAATTTACCTTACTAAAGTTCTTCTGCAGTACAACTTAAAGTCGCGGGTCACCTATATATTCGTCAGAGCCGATCTTATACTCTAAACCTCTCAACATGTTATGTCAAGTCGATTCAAGAGTGTTAACCAAATCAAGCGTAATGATATATATATATATATATATATATATATATATATATATATATATATATATATATATATATATATATATATATATCAAATACACTGTATATATGTATATATATATATATATATATATATATATATATATATACATACATATATACAGTGTATTTCCCTTTAACCCGTAACCACTGGGGTGGATTATTTTCCTTTAACTGCTGAGGTGGAGTCTTACAGACTCCGACAAATAAATAGGGCTAATTAAAGTACGAAAATTGAAATAATTGCAATCCACATGCTGCACTAGTAAGATTGATATTTTTGGAAGTACGTATCACCAATTTTAACAAAAAAATATCGTAAAGGTGTAATAATAATATTTATTTGCAAATTACGGTACAAAAAGAACACATATTTCTTTTAAGTCATTTCTGACTTTGAAACGAGAAAAATAAATTACATAACTGCGTAAGTATGGTAATAAAGGTTGAGACAAAGTAAAAACGTAAAAAACAAAAAAATATCTACTAAGGAAAAAATTCGTGCAGGTGGTTCTTACTCCCTTAGTTCGGCACAGGTTGCACAGATTTTTCTGGAACATCCAAGACAGATTGGCTTCTGGCAGTGAATGCATACGTATTTCGTCTTCCTGTGCAACTTGGATGGACAGAGGAAGCAATATCGTCTATTTTCAAGGACAATTTCCTCATCAAGAACGGGAATAGGCATGTCCAGTATTCGACTGATGAGCATTTTTACTTCTTTGTTTATCCTTGGATTTCTGAGTCTGATTTCCATGTAGGGTTTGACGAGAGACATTGCCAGATTTTTTATAAAGTTACTTCGTGAAACGTCTTGGTTGTTTTTGTAACAACCGTTTAAAATGTAAGCATTTACCGCTGACATATCCAAGATTCTGAAGAATATGGCCATGGGCCATCTTTGCGTTCGGCGACTTGTTCCATAGATCGCACACTTTTCGTCCAAGGAATCCACTCCGCCTTTTGTGGTATTATAGTAAGCTATAATTTCCGGCTTTCCAGTTTCAGGATCATCGGACATGGAGTGGTGCATGGATGATACCAGTAACACAACCTTTCCTTTTTTCGGAACATGCGACAATAAAGTCACATCTTTGGTGAACCCGTATATGCTTGTACCTTCTTCTCTTTTCTTCCCCAAGAACTGCAAAGGCACTTCCCTTTTATTTTTTTTTCAATGTACCGACGTATGTCAGGTCTTGCTTCTTCAATTCGTCAACTACTTGCAATGACGAAAACCAATTGTCAGCTGTTACATTGCGGTTGGACCCGTAAATTGGCTGTGTCAAACGCATTACTGCTTGAGTGGGTACATTCCAGTTCTTTTTTTGCGAATCAGTCAAAGGCATTCCATCACTTCCTTTTCTAGAATAAATATAAGCATTGTATGCATATCCAGTTCGAGCGTCAGTCAGCATCATTATCTTGAGACCATACTTGACCGGTTTATTGGGCATATACATTTTGAAACGGCAACGTCCCCTGAAACCTACCAACATCTCGTCTATGCATGCATTTGCACCGATTGAGTACATTGATTGTGCGTTTCTTATGAAATTGTTGAAAATCTCACTCACTGCTGCAGTTGGATCAGTTTTCTTTCTTTCATTCCGATCGACTGGGTTGTCGAATCTCAAATGTATGAGTAGCATGTTGAACCTTTCTTTACTCAATACTGCCCGAAAGATATCTCTTCCACTGCCATCTGTGGCAAACAGCAGCGAAGAATCTTCATGATTGGACTTAAAGACAGCCGTGTAATACAGAAGACCAATAAACGCCTTCATCTCAATTGCATCAGTGTCCCGCAATTCGGTTCTCTTGTCATCTTTATATTTTGAGGCTTCTTTTCGCAGTTTTACATTTGTCCATTGAACGACCATCGCGATCATTTGACTATCAAACATTGTGTTCCAGATTTCTTGTGGAGTTGCAGACTCCACCAAGCGAGCAGCACCGCGTAATGTTGGAAGCTTCAAGATATTGTGCTGGGGTGTTCTTACATTTCTCTTTGGTGCTGTTAGTGCCCATTTCATCCTATTCTTTCCGTATGCATATCTTTTCACTACCAGTTGTTCTTCTTCGCTACTTTCTTGTTCACTGCTGGTAGATGGCCTTCTCTTTCTTTGACTTCCTCCAGCTTCAGCATCCTGTCCCGAATTTTCGCCGCCAACTTCCGCATCCTCATCCGAATTTCTTCCCTCGTTCCCTGCTGATTCCTCCGAAACTGTGTTGTGATCACTGTGTGCAATTTCTTCGGCAAAATCGTCGCCAGTTTCACTTAGATCACTGTCAAGTTCATCAAGCCAACCGATCGCAATTTCTGCAAAGTCATTTTCAAGGGGATTGATTGTTTGTCGGTAAGTCCCAGGCTTGGGATCCATTTCTAGTCAGTTTTTACGCTATAAAATTTTGATTATTAGTGAAGAGTGAAAATAATAAAAAAGTTACGTACTTACTGAGGTGGAGTCTGCGAGACTCCTGCCTTATTTCAACTGCTAATAACAATTTGAGCGATTACGACATGCGGCTGCCCTTACCTGCACGGCTAGACTGACCTAAGATGGGAAGGTACCTGGGAAGGTGGAGTGATGGGTTTAAAATTGGGGGTGGGGCTGAGAGTTTAAGGTGACACGGAGTCTGAGATACTCCACCTCAGTGGTTAAGGGTTAAGTGACGACAGTTCATTTATTTCATAAGAAATCGGCCGATTTTCAAATTTTCTTTTTTTAATAACGTACCTCAAAATCGCCACATCCTGGTATGCGCTATTTTAAGATTCTCTTTTTCCACAGCCTACTATCATAACAACAAATAAGACCCCAAAAATGACTAATGCATATTAGGCATTTTTTTTTACGAAAAAAACAAATTTTTGTATCGATCTAGGCATATCTGTAACCCACAAATTCCCAAGTTTCAATATCCTAACTGAGTGTTCACAACTTGGGTGCAAAAAATTCAAAAATGGACTTTTAAGAGCGCCCTGTGTAAACCCTAGTGAGCGTCTTGCAAATATTTGATTTTAAATAGATCTAGGCATATCTGTAACCCACAAAATCCCAAGTTTCAATATCGTAACTTATACTGTGTGTTCACAACTTGGGTGCAAAGAATTAAAAAACGACTTTTAAGAGTGCCCTGTATAAACGCTAGTGAGCGTCATGCAAATATTTGATTTTCAATAGATTAAGAGTTAGCTAGTGTATCAATTTACACAATGTGATCTGCAGACCTTATACAGAGTGTAATAAATACGGAAACATACCCTTTTACAATCTATTACCCAATTTGGACTTTGATCGGACCAGCATCTTAAATTTTTGGGAAGACACCGCTCTATTATTTTTAAAAGTAGGTTAATAGTTTCATCTCCAAATAAGAAAGTTCTATTGGTTGGTTAAGTAATTTCTTTGGCACCATAATGAATATTCCTAACATCTTCATTGAAATTTTCCAAGGTAGCGTCCACTATCATCATTATTTACATTCCCATTGACATATACAAAACGTCTACAGTTAGACACTTGTATTATATATATATATATATATATATATATATATATATATATACATATATATATATATATATATATATATATATATATATATATATATATATATATATATATATATATAATTTTGAAAGTTATCGTACACGCAATACGTGGCAAAATTGGCACAAAAAAAGGCCAGAATTTTAAAAGTCTGCCAAAAAATTGAATTAAAACGGCTTGTGGCGATAACCATAAGACATATCGAGAGGCTACGGCCGAATTTAACATGGTCATCCTGATATTCAATCTGACTTTTCAGACAGTTGCAAAAGTAAATATATATTTTGATGGAACTGGGTGTATTACTCCAACAAAGCGCACCAGAAATGTAAATAATGCTGCAGACAATGCTATTATGAACGAGCTCTAAGGAAATGCGAAGACCAATATAAGACACCTAGCAAGAAATATTATCATGAAACCAACTAAAGGTGTCTTAAGCGAAACAAACAAAATGCCTATAAGCTAACATTTCTGCATACCTTGGAAAACAGCGATTGAGAACTTTCTTGTCTAAAATAATGTTTAGCGATGAAGCCTTCACAACTAACGGAGTGGTGTCTTTCCAAAATTGAAGGTACTGGTGCGATCAAAATCCAAATTGGATAATAATTGTAAAAGGAAATGCTCTTCATAATTAATGTCTGGTGAGGCATATTCTACCACAAAATAATAGGACCCTTCCTTTTTGAGGAAAATCTCAAGGCAGAAACTTTTTGAACAACGAATTATAAGACTTTTAGAAGATATACCTATAAGACTGAGGCATGATTTGATTTTTTCAGCTGGATGGTGTTTCCATGCATAATGCAAGAATAGTAAGGGAGCGGTTAGAAACGAAATTTCCGGTTAAATGGATATGACGGAACAGTCCCCTTATTAGATGGCCTCCCCGCTCAGTTGACCTAACACCACTTGATTACTTCCTTTGCGGTACCCTCAAAGACAAAGTTTATCGAGATCGTCCAACCAAGTGAACGATTTAAAAGAAAAAATCGTAACGCGTGTAGATTTATTACGCCGGAAGCACTACAAAAAGTTACTGGTAACTTTTGGTGGAGACTGGAAGATGTTTTGCGGCAAAAGATTGTCTAATTAAAATCGGTACAATTTAAAATTGTTTATTGTTACCCAACACTCCTTTTGTTATCTTTCCGTGTTTTTCTGCATAAGTATATATAAAAAAATAATTAAATAAATTTGATAGAGTTATTTGAATTGAATTAATTTAAATTGATTTAAGTTAAGCATGGTGCATTATTTCCTGCAAATTAAAAGCAACAAATTGTAAATCGACTTATTTTTAAAAGTTTGTGGAGCATGTAGTAACAAAAACGCCGGCCTCAGTTTTTCGATATTTCCGTACTTATTATGAACACTCTGTATAATATATGCGGATGATATTGTATGAATTGATACACTAGGTGACTGTTAATCCATTGGCAATCTAGTATTTGCCAGACGCTCAGCAGCGCTTACACAGGGCACTCTGAAAAAGTCGACTTTTTCTCTTTTTTGCATCCAAGTTTTGGACACTCGATATACGTTGCGATATTCAAATTTGGTATTTGTAGGTTACAGATGTGCCTAGATACAGATATTTGTTTTTTCTTAAAAAAATGCCTAATATGCTTTAGTAAATTTTGCGCTTTTATGTGTTATCGTAGTAGGTCATGGAAAAAGCGAATCTTAAAAGAATGCATACCAGAACGTAGAGCTCTATTTAAAGTACTTTATTTAAAAAAGAAAATTTGAAAATTGGCCGACCCGTTATGAAACTTAAAGTGAAACACACTATATATATATATATATATATATATATATATATATATATATATATATATATATATATATATATATATATATATATATATATATATCCACTGCCTCCTAAATTATGGTTGATCTCTCCAAACATTTGTAACACGTATATCTTAAACACAAAACTTCATCCGAAGAGATAAACTGGCATTTACAGCTTTGAAGTTGTTAATGAGCCAATTCACGACATCGCAATTACATTATCCTATATAATCCTGGCAAAGCAAATAATGCAGCTAGTTGTAATTGTCGAATCAACACGACCTATTCCTATCTGATAATACTGGATACTAGGGATTTATGATAATTGCCCCAAATGCTCTGACAACGTTTCATCTGTGACATGCCCGATATATTTGGCGGTGTATTGGAGGGGTAAGAGGATGTATACGTATTTTGGCGTGTGGTGAGCTGATAGCAGCCACTGCAGTGTCTGTGTGTATGTATGTACACACTTGTAGCTTAAACGTTTCTATCAAGCATACATTATATCACGACTACCTATTACAACTAGTAGCAGCCTAGTTATACAGCGATACATTGAAATACGGATTATACTTGTGTTATCTTGATGACTAGATGCGATTTGTTTCGATACAGGGTAAATAGAAGTTAGACAACAGAATAATATAGTGTCACATCAGGTTACGTGTTCCTTTTATTGAATGTTTTCGCCTTCACATGGTGAAACCCTTTCATAATAGACACAAAAACTGGTTACAGACGAGAAAACAAGCATTTGTTAATCCAGGAAACAAGTCTCTTCGTCTATCTTTCATGTTCCACTGAAGTCAGGACAGTCCAGTAAATGAAAAAGGTTATAATATATATATATATATATATATATATATATATATATATATATATATATATATATATATATATATATATATATATATATATATATATATATACAAGGAGAATGGTTAAGGGCAAAGCCGCAAGGAGAGAACCGCATACACGTGTTTCAAGCTTATTAGCCATCATCAGTACGGTATAGCCAGGTGAAGATGGGAACACTCTGGATGAAGATGCAAAAATACACGGCGCCGCAACAGGCAAATGTTGCAATTGTGCACTGGTTGCCTGTTGCGACTCCGTGTATTTTTGCATGTTCATCCAGAGTGCTCCCATCTTCACCTGGCTATACCGTACTGATGATGGCTAATAAGCTTGAAACACGTGGGCTTTGCCCTTAACCCTTCTCCTTTTATAGTACAGAAATGCTGTGTTATAAATCCTGTTATAGTTTATATATATATATATATATATATATATATATATATATATATATATATATATATATATATATATATATATATATATATATATATATATATATATATATATATATATATATATATATATATATGATCAGTATGGATTTAGACCAAATGTCTCCACTGGGTCAGCACTTCATAGACTTACGTCGGCAATCCTAAGTAACTTTGACCGTGATAAAAAACAATAGGTGTGTTTTTAGATTTAACAAAAGCTTTCGACACTGTGTCTCATGAGATGCTACTCTATAAGCTTGAGTGTTTTGGTGTTCGGGGGATTGCATTGCAGGTGTTTAGAAGTTACCTGACAGAACGAGAGCAGGTGGCTAAGGTGGGGGATAGTCTCAGCAGGCCGCTAATGATTACAAGGGGTGTGCCACAGGGAACAATTTTGGGGCCGATTCTGTTTTTTATATACATAAATGACATCCTATTGAAGTTTAAGAGTAAGTGTACAATTCTGTCATACGCAGATGGCACTGTTCTGCTTTGTGATGGTGATAATTGGAACGCAACCTACCATAAAACGGTTGATATTCTTGGTCAGGTAAATAGGTCGTTTAACGAGAACAGCTTATTTATAAACATTGATAAGACAAAATATATTATGTTCTCACCCACAAAAGCTGGTGTTAAACAAGACCTTCCTGATATAGGAATAGATGCAACCAACTCCTGTATAAAACGAGTGACAGAGATAAAATATCTGGGCATTATGGTGGATCAGCATCTAAAATGGCATGAACATGTGGCCTATCTTAACACCAGACTGCGTAAGCTGATACATCTTTTCTACATGCTCAGGAGTGTTTCAAATATTAAAACACTGAGGATTGTTTATGACTGCCTAGTTTCATCTGTTCTGCGATACGGCATTCTGTGCTGGGGATCGGCCTACCGGGCGACACTTGCTCCACTGCAGGTGACGCAAAATTTTATCCTCAAGACAATATTTAACAAGAGACTTGATTATCACACGGATCTACTGTATAACGAACACACGAATATACTGAATGTATTAGGATTGTATGCGGTATCTGTAATTGAATATACGCATTTTAGCAGAGAGTTGCATACTGATACAGGTCACAAATATATGACAAGGCAGCAGTCAAAGTCTTTACTAGTTGCACCTAAATGCGTGAAAAATGTCACTCAGCGGTCTGTGTGCTTTGTCGGGTCAAAATTGTATAATTTGGTTCTCAGTGATCTCAAAAACACTCGCAGAGACTACAAATTCAGAAAGAAACTGGCCGATTTCGTCATGAATAACTACACTGTACTGGAGTATAACCTCTATAATCTCTATGATATATAGAGCAAAAGGAAGAGTATGTTGCTGGCTTCCGTGGTTGTGGTGTCGGTGCAAATTATCCGACGTTGTTTTATTTTTTATCGATTCCATTTGCAGTGGCGGTGGTGAATAGTGTTCGGAAGACCTGATTGGTGTTACATGTGGAGGTGGGGGAGCATATGTAGGGATGTGCAGGTGCGTATGCGGTGATTAGAATGTGTAATATGGTAATGCGGGTTGGTTGTGTGTGCGTGGGTGTGCGTTTGTATGTGTGTGTGCGCGTGTGGGTGCGTGTGTGTCTGTGTGTGTGTGTGTGTGTGTGCACGTGTGTGGGGGTTGTGTGTTCTATATATGCATGGAGTGGAAACGTAGGAAAGAAGAGGGGGGTGAATGAATTCTTGTGCTGGTGGGATGAATGGAGGAGAGTATTTGTAGATAAATGTCGTGTCGCCTGTCTGCGAACTGTGGGGGGTGGGTCAGTGAGAGGGAGTGGGGTAATATAGAACAGGGTAACACAGCATATTTTATACTAGTTTTATTTTTTTGTTGGCATATATTGTGTTTTCTTATTCATTCAGAGCACATACAAGTTATTAAACTTAGGTGCTCTGTTTGTTTTCTTTTGTATTCTGTATTATTTTTTACTGTTTGTAATTTTAATGTTTTGTAAATTGATGAATACTGAAATAAATTGAATTGAATTGAATATATATATATATATATATATATATATATATATATATATATATATATATATATATATATATATATATATATATATATGTATAGCATTCAAAGATTTACGATGAAAACTCTATAAATGCTTTAAACATTTTTCTCTATTTCTCCCGACCAAGGTCTACTAATGCAGTTTTTCTATGCCCAAAAATGGGAAAAGGGTTAGCGCCGTCTTTAGGAAGAAAATAATTAGGCCACTGTGTTCAGTATCCCTTGAAACAGATACATACCGAAATTAATTAAAAAGAAGAATTATTAACTATTTGAGAGAAGTGTATTTGCGTAACCCTTCTAATATGGAAACACCCCTGTAACTTTTTAATTACTTTATAACGCGTTTTTATCTCAAAACATAGAAAATTAAGTATATAGACCCTTTGAAAATTGTTTCCTGTGCCATTCGATCACGGCCTACCAAATCTATTTTCATTTGTTACAGCATTTATAACCTTTTTTTAACTTAGGAGATGTTGTTGACTTTCATAGTTCGTCATAATAGTTAATTTTTGACGAAATTTGGCAGATGACACGTTTGAAGAATGGCAAATCCAGTGGCGCACTTAGTTTCTTCCTAAACCAACCCTAAACGTTTTCTTTTAAATAATTTTTGACATATAACTTTAGTCATCCCTCTAATGACGCTAACTTTGTTAGCGAAACGGTCGTCAGGTCTAAAAACTGTATTGTGATGAATTGGGTTCTCGAAATTGTACTAATCGGTGCTAATCACAGGTTCCAACATTAACTCACCAAACTTAATTATTAATGTTGACTTGTAGTTTCGCTAGTATCCATAGAATTGAAATAAAAGGGAAATATGGTTTTAGAACATAAGAGTTGGAGCGAGAGATTATTCTGTGGTATAATTTTCAGAAAATGAAACAACACTTAGAAGTTATTATTATAGGCGCTGCCAAGTTCCAGTGACCAATTGTGCTAGTATATATATATATATATATATATATATATATATATATATATATATATATATATATATATATATATATATATATGTATGTATATAAAAATTTGAAACACGGACCCTGGATTTGGGTTCGCGGAGCCCTAATTCACATTTAAAAACATTTTTTCAAATTCTCAACATCGATATCGCTGTATTACCTACCGAATTTTCATAATGAAGATGCGCGAAAAAGCAAATGAATTATGGATACAAAGAAATGGTGGAGAAATTTATGGGGCCGGGGTGAAAGATTACAATGTAGAACAGGAAGAAAAATGTAAAGTCATAAAGGAACAGGGTGGATATTTATTACTAGAAAAGAAAAGTATTGCTAAGCATTGGAACGCCTAGAAGAGCTATGCCATGAAAGCACAATAAACCTAGGTGAGTTGGGTTAGCCTATTTTAAGGGAAGAATTTATGAAAGCTCTTAAAGGTCTAGATGAATAAAAACTCCTGTTGAAGCTAGTTACAGCGGAAATTTCGAAAAATTGACAAATGTTACGGGTTCCATGTCAACTGTAGCTTATTTGTAAGCTTTAATATTTAACCTTGCATACTATACGTTTCAAGGTAGTTTTCTTATCTTAGGGGCTTCAAAAGAGGTCATGACCGTATCGTCTGCCGGTAGAATAAACGCGTGATTGTTTTGGTATGTCAATGAAATCCTTTTTTTATATCTACCACCTTAAAAAAAGGTTAAATACAAGTATGGACGAAGAAGTGCGTTATGGTAGTGAATTTTCATAGAAACATTTTCTTATTAAATGCTTATAACTTTTTTCTCTTAAAACTAAGATCTAAATTTTGGTATGTAGTTTAATTTTTATAATGTAAACCCACGTACCAAATTTGGTAACTATACCTGCGTTACTTTCGGAGATAACTTTTTTTTTAAAGGAACCCAATATTTTTCCTGGAAAACCTGGTCCGATTTTCTTGGCTAACGAACCGAAACGGACCTGCCGAATTTCATCGGCCCATTCTTTTTTGAGTTACCGGTGTCATAAACACACTTACACACACAAATATATATATATATATATATATATATATATATATATATATATATACATATATACATATATATATATATATATATATATATATATATATATATATATATATATATATATATATATATATATATATATATATATATATATATATATATATAGATTGGTGTTGATGCTTGTTTCCCATAGATCATATTTACTAGATTGGTTTCCGTACGGCATCCATCTATTTCCAAACTGAAAATGTGCCCTGTTGAAAACAATTTTTGGACCAGTGGGTATATCAGATACTAAAGCTTAAAAGAAGCTTACTTCTGCAAGAAAAGTCAATAGCTTGGAGAAACGAGGTTTGGGTTTCGCGGTGAATGTCGCAAATGCAGTACTTTGAAAAACAATGTTTTTCCTGTTACCAAACCAGTTTGATTATCAAACAACCCAGTAATTTTGTGAAGAGTAAAAGTATTATTATTTCAGAAACAGAAAATGCGCTAAAGGTTTATCAGCATACTACAAAACGGGTAAGCGTGTTGCTAAAATTCTGCCCAACATATTAAAAATTTGAATAAGAAGCAAAACAGAGTTTTGCCTGGATGAAGATCACTTCGGATTTAGACCTCGACGAAGAACTAGAGAATCAAACTAGCACCTAAACGATAACTTGAAAAAATAGAGGTATTGCTTCTGTAGACCTGAAAAAAAGTTCAATATCAATATTGTTTTATAAACCAAAGAGAGCTGAACTAGATTGAAGGTATAACTTCATTATTCTCAATATAAAACAAGCAAAGTACCATACTAGATAATAACAACTGATATGAAACTAAAGCTGTAGTGGAAAAGGTACTCATTATCGCCATACTTGTGCAATTTGCGAATAATATATACAAGAGATGGGCTTAAGGAAAAGATAGCCGGAATCAGAATAAATTAAGAATGATTTTAATTGCGTAAGGTACGCGGATGAGATGTCGCTAATAGAAGAAAGGGAAGAAAAATTACAAAGTATGCTAAGTATGCTGGAAGGTGTGTTAAAATAAATCAAACTAAACATCAATGTGACTAAAACAACCGTAATTATTAAAAAGAGAGATAGGACTGCAAAAGTGTATGCCCGAAAACAACTATCGCTTCAGATACCATCAATAAAGAGAATGATTTTATTTTGTTTGGTAGGATAAATGTTTGGAAGAGTTGCAGAAAGATCTAACAGGTTTTTCTATGACAGATAAGTGAGTTTATTACTGTGCGCCAAAAACTAAATAGCAATCTAAACAGTGCTAGGTGAACCGGCCTCCAAAGAGATCATGACCGTATCGTCCGCCGATAGAATAAAGGCCTTAGTATTTTTTGATGCTAGTGAAGTCCTTTATATTGGCCAACTTAAAAAGGGCAAAAAAGTTATCTTTCCTAACGGCAATGCACTGGTGCATTTTAATCAGTGTTGCTTGAGACAAGTCATTGGTGGTGATGCTATAATTTGTTCCTGATCTGCCATATTTACCAGATTGGCTTCCGTAAAACTTTCATTTATTTCCTAAACTGACAATTATTATTATTATTTCTGTATCAATGAGGATGTCAGTCCCCGGCCACTATATTATACTCACGTCGCTAAAGCTAGTTTTTCTGGAATAAAACCTTAGAATCGGGTACTCTGTGGGTGTTTTCTCTATATAGTGGTTGGCAACACTGTCTGGAACACAATTCTGCAGTCAGATACTGTTTACAAAATTAAGTGGCAATCTTTTAATTCTGCGCTCTGTGCTTCTCAAGTTAGTTAGGTTATGTGTGGTACAAAAATTCATTTTCTGCTTATTTTATTGTTTTTGAAGAGAAAGTTAACAACTGTTTGAAAATGTAAGTAGTATATAAATATCTAAATGCCATTTTCTTAGTTTAAAGTCTGTTTGCTAGTAATTTTTGTCCAAATTTTTTTTTGAAAAATGTTCATTTTTATTCAAATAGGGAGGATTAAATACCCCAGCTCGTAGCCAGAGGCAAATAACACCTTTGTGTGGAATTTCGCACGCCTCAGTAAAGATGTTCCACACAAAATTGAGAACCGGTGCCTCTAAAAAACCCCAGCGGGCAGGGCGGTATGGAAGAAAAGCCAAGGTAACACCAAGAATGTAAAGGAAATTGGTAAGCATTGTCAGAGAGAACAGATGGGCAACCACAGGGCATAGAAGGTACATGCTAGAAGTTACTGGCTGCACCGTACCTCATAGGACAGTGCGTCGTTGCTTTGGTGCGCTGGGATTAAAAATCTACAGGCCGGTGAAGAAGCCCCGGCTAACTGAGAAAACGATTCAAGCACGATACCAATAGGACCTTGCCAACAGGCACTTTACTGTGGATGACTGGTATATGTTAAATAATCAATCACTAGATTTTTCCGACAATTAACGAATCATATATGTTTATGGCAGGTGGCCTTCAGTGATGAGTCGTCCGTTTAGATCTTGCTGGACCGTTCCCCATATGTAAAAAGGAGGCCTGAGGAGAAGTACCACCTAGACTGTGTGCAAAAGACTGTTAAACATATAGTATCAGTCATGGCCCGGTCTTGCACCAGCGGCTGTACGTCGTTGAAGGGACGATACGGCCTGCAGAACCTTCCAGTACTGATCCTGATCAGTACTGGAAGGTTCTGCAGACCAAATGGGCCTAGGATCCTCATGCAGGATGGTGATCCATGCCACAAGGCCAAACGGGTCAGTAAATACTTCTATGACGAAGCAATCTAAGTGCTGTAGTGGTCCGGGAACTCGCCGGACATGAATCCAATCGAGAACGTGTGGCATTGTCTCAACATGGGGTTAGGCAAAGATAACGTCACAAACAATACACAGTTGATCGAACGAATTATTCATCATTAGCACCATAATGAACAACCGGCATGAACAGCAAGAAGTTGCATTAGAAGTATGCCCCGCAGAATAAAGACGCTCCTGAAGGCGAAGGGCGGGTTGTCAAAATATTTTTTTTTACATATCATTGAAATAGCTTTTAAATATACACTAATATTACTATCTATCATGTTTGTTAAAATTTTATGTGAAATATTGTTTTTAACTGAAAAACTTCAGAAAATGTCAATAATTTATAGTGAGTCTAATTAACTGGCGAGTGGCTGTAGACCTTAAAAGAAGTATACTTCTACAAGAAAAGTCACTAGCTTGGAGAAACGATGTTCGAGCTTCGCGGTAAATGTCGCAAATACAGTACTTTGAAAAAGAATGTTGTTCCTGTTATCAAACCAATTTACTTATCAAACCACCCCCGTATGTCATTTGTCTACAGTAAGCTACTTTTTAGCAAAGACGAAGACTCTGTTAACTCAACAAAACTAATTGCTTGTTTCTGTACTTTTTAGTTAAAATGATTTAGGTATTTGATACGTAAATATTACGAACTACTAATGAGATAATAAAACTACTTTGAAACGTATGGTTTATATTAGGTTAAATATTAAAGCTTATAAATAAACTACGTATTAATTGAATTGATTTCAGGTAAAATTGCTGTTTGATCGTTTGTGGCTCAAAAATAATCTGCTCCCGTTTTCACAGGTTGACAGTTGTTTTTGGGGCTTCTGACTGGTAGACAATAACAGAATTTGCACTCACGTGCAAGAAGATGGAGGGTAGGATATAAGTAGATGCTTATTGGAGCTTCCGATTAGTAGACAACAACAAAATTTGATATACATATCTGATATGCAATTTAGAAGTACAACTTGATACCTCGGGTCGTTTCAAGAGATTTTGTTAATATCGCAGCCCTCTACGTTTTAATAATCAATTTTGTATATTAGGTCAAATCCAGCCTAAGTGAAAATGTAAGCAAGCCCCATTGGTCGATGAGGCGGATTTTTTGCTTTTGGTATTCAATGCTGGAGAATATATCTATACCTCGGTACTTTTAAAAGATTTTGTTTATATCGCGTTCCACTACGTTGCTGTTATCACTTTTGTTTTTGAGGTCAAATTTAACTCTTAACCACATTGTTTATCTCTAAAACACGCACTCCAATAGTCAAGGAGTTGGGTTAGATGAATTTTCGGGATGCAATTCAGAAGAACACCTTTTAATACCCTGGGAAGTTTCCGAGATTTTATTAATATCGTAGCCCACTACGTTTCTCATCATTTTCATTTTTTTAAAACCATTGGTCGACGGGAAGTTTTAGGTTGATTTTTGGTATTTCATTCTGAAGAATATCTCCATACCTCGTGAAATTTTTAGAATTTGTTGATATCGCATTGGATTATGTTGCTGTCAGCAAATTTGCTTCCTAAGTGTTTCGGCAAATTCGCATCGCAATAGCCAGAGATTTGGGTCAGGTCACCTTTAATGCTTCGGGGCATTTCTGAGATTTTGTTGATATCGCAGCCTACTAGGTTGTTATAATTAATTTTTGATTATAGCTACAATTTGTAATCAGTGACAATGCAAGTTGTCTTCGTTGAAATGTTGCTGAAAAAAATCTACATATATTCGACCCTGAATCTTGTAGCAGGTAACTGAAACTTTTTTATTGTCTACTAATCAGAATCCCCAAGAAACATCTGACAACTTTTAAAAATGAAAGCAGATTGGGTGAACTTGCCTTGCAGCTACAAAAGATTAAACAGCATCCAAAAATTAAGGTGTTCCACTTCAATTGACCTGTAGTTTAGATACACATACACATAAAATATACACTGTGTTAAAACTATATTTTTGTATCTAATATTTCATTTTCAGGTTGTTCCTAGTAAATGCTAATGAAAACATAGTATATACGACTTATTCCTAAAAAATACAAGAAAACCATCCTTAGCCGCATCAGCAAACAACTCACCACGTCATGTAGAAACTAGCTCGTATTCATTTAAATATCAAACGATCAGAATGAAAATATTACTCGACTTGTAAGTACACGAATACCATCTGATGTCAGTTACCAGGGACATAAATAATTCTATGAAACGAAATTACTCAAGCTCCTCTTAGAGCTTGAAGGCACTAAATTATTTATGCAGTGAAAGAGCGCGTGTGTGTATAACAAACTCAAATCCCTAGTTAGATTAGTAGTCGATACGCTGCAGTTGGTTCTTGGTATAACGAAAGCAGGCGAGATATCGATGTGTTTGATTAACTGAACTTGTAATAGACTTCGTCGGTCACATGTTCTGTTAAGGAATTCTTCTTAGCGGATCAGCTAAATCCTGTTTGAAGATAGTGTTTGATTTTCTTGCACGGGGTCTAACGTAATTATTGTAAGGGGTACGTATATATATATATATATATATATATATATATATATATATATATATATATATATATATATATATATATATATATATTGAATAATAGTGAACGCAACCCTTCGATGACACGAGGTTACAACCCGCTTAGTAAACAATAGAAATAACCTATTATAATAATAACACTCGACTAACGGTCACATAATATAATTACATAGCTTAACAATCAATCACCAGTCGATATATTACTTAGCAGTTGTGTTATCTACTTAAGAGTAATCATGCAAAAGGCAAAAGGTTTATTACTTGTCAGAATGATGGCGAAGCTATAATGTACGGGCGTAATGAGTCGGGCGAGCGGGTGCCAAAAGTATCCAGTAACAACATCACTGACCTGTAATTAAAAATATACATGAACACACCATTGCTCATCTAAAGCACAACCTAACATATATACGAGGGGCATTCAATTATTAGTTTATCAATAATTTAACAATCACACGCTCCACTGAGCGACTCAACATCAATAACTATTTATACTCAAAGCTCCACTGAGCAAACTAAGATTAAGAGCAGTTTCGACATAACGCTCCACTGAGCAACTCCAACATTACTAGCAGTTCATACTCAAGGCTTCACTGAGCCACATTATACTCTCTCAACAGCGCACATCAGTGCCATAAAACTGCTTCTCAACAATGTCTCTAAATGCTTAACCATTAGTTTCTCAAACAATAATTACTCAGACAATAATTACTCAAGTAGTTACTCACACGATAGTTACTCAAATAATAATTACTCAAACAACAATTATTCAAACATTAGTTACTCAAATAATAAATTCTAAAACAATAGTTTAGCCTGTGTGTTTTGTTGGGCGCTGTACCCGAACACTAGCTCCGTGCCGGCTTCTAGGTGTGCAATGAGGCACAGTTCAATACCTCACCTAGAGTGCTCGTACTGACAGAGTTGACTACCGAGAAGTGCAATGGACACAATGGACTAGCTCAACACTGTGCCCTTCTCCAAGTACCCCAACTCCCCCACTGAGACTGACCGTGCAATGAGACCAACGGGTGAACTGGCCCCAGTGTCTCGGACAAGCTACCAGATTGACAAATACAACAACGGTTCACACACATGAATACTGAGAAAGTGCAATGGACACAAAGGGCGAACACAGCAATGTGCCCTTCTCCAATATCCACCGCATCGCCTCGGGCTGGTGCAATGGATACTGCTGTACCCCGACCATAATGTGACGACGCCACAAAAATCCACCGTGTTGTGGTTACGTAACCTAGGCCTAAACCCAACGCCTCTACCAGTATGACACCCTACTGGGTGAGCAAACAGCGAAGGTGTCCCTCACACCTTCCAACTATCATCAATTTACTTTCAAACAGACTCTACTTTATTTACTCTAAACAAAATGACATAATTCAACTCTTACTTAATTTATGAATATTGACTTAACCTCGTATAAGTAACAACCCTATTTAAAACTTGGCTAATTCCTAAATTATTTCATAAAGCCCCTTTATTTGAATATGATAATTACTTCTCAATTTATAACTTAGCCTCGTATAAATAATAAACGTAATTTAAACTTAGCTATTTCTCAAATTATTTCATAAAGCCCCTTTATTTGAATATGATAATTACTTCTCAATTTATAGCTTAGCCTCGTATAAATAATAAACGTAATCTAAACTTAGCTATTTCTCAAATTATCTCATAAGGCCCCTTTATTTGAATATGATAATTACTTCTCAATCTATAACTTCTCCTCGTATAAATCATAAACTGACTTTGAATTATAGCTACAATTTATTTTCATATAAACTAGTTATTAACTGATTTCCTAAAACCACCCTTAATCATATACTTATAGAAATTGCTCCTCAATGTATTACTTAAACAAATAAGAACAGGTACAATAAACGAACAAGCCATGTTCAATGAGATTAACTCACCTGAATAAAGGTATATATAACGTGCACTGTAAACTTCACTAATATTGAGCATGTTTTAATGCAGCTCAGGTCATGGTTCACGCACAAATGTTGAGGTATGCTTTACTTCAAACTAGTTGTCAAGTTTATAGATAAAAACGGTGTGAATAGTGTGAGGCCCTTGAATCTAAGAGATATAGTATTAAGATGCTATCTGAACTACATTGCAACCCCACAGCATGCGTTTCGTTCCGTAAACAATTTTTAAGCGCGTCTGGGTCAACTAACACTTTAGTTTTAATGGGACCACATATGTAAAACTTAACGTGAAACTTGTTCACATATTGCCGCGTCTATTTAATACCTACAGAGAATTTTCATAATAAAATAGGGCTGTGAGCAGGGTGAGAAAATACATTCCTTACATTATTGTACTTTTAAAATGAAGAACCTATCTACTGCAGAAACTAATTATATAAAATATTTGTTGATCTACATACAGACTTGGAGACTACTTATCTGCCTCCACTGTTGGGTTTTGTTTCTGTAAATGCAGGACGTAAGCTAACTGGAGCAAGTGGTGCTTCTGAATTCTAGATATTCTAGGATGTCGTTGAACGTTTCTGTAACCGGTTTCGCTGGTTGACAGCATCGTCAGACAGATAAAAACTGAGTTGATACGAAATTATGACAACTACAAATAAAGATATGCTACTATGTGATGACGTTTTTATGAAAAATTCTTTAAAAATGAAAATCAAATGAAAGAAAAATGAGGGATGACGCCTCCAAAATGTCTACGTGATATATGTCGATATTTAGCATAAAGATAGAACCAACCTATAACAGTAATAACTCTAATAACAATTACAACAATAATATAACAAAACAGGAACAGTAGTAAAGCAGACTATATACAATGAAAATATCGACATACATCAATTCATTTTCTTATTACAACATTTTTGACAAAATAGTTTGATTTATTTTGTTTGACTAATTTAATTAGGAAGAATAATATCCAAGAAACAGGAACCCATTAAACCAGTTTGCTAATTTAAAGCTAGGGAGCTATTGTCGTGTATGTGCTTTTTTACTTCTAAAGCTTCAAACAGTCTAGTTTACGATTGTCATTACAAAAATGTATTGCTTTTATGCAATTATTTACTGTTGAGCTATGTTGGGTATCAATTATATATTTTGCAAATATATACTTGTCACCGTGGTTATTTCTAAATGCATAAATATGTCCTTTTTATCGGGTAAGTTTGACCTATGTAGACTGCGTTACAATGTGTACAAACTAATTAATAAACTCCAGCTTTTGTCAAGAAACAAGGTTTTCCTTTCGCGTTAAATAACAAATCTTGCAGCGCGTTGGAAGAGTTAAAAGCTACCTTTGTATTTGTACACGTATTTACAATTTTTCAAATCTTTTCTGAAATGGTTCCAAAATAAATTATTGAAACCTACCTGATGTCTTTTTGTCTCTTATATTTGGATAAATTGAAATAATCGCTAATTTCTATTATTTTCCCTCTATCATTTAATCTATTATTTTAACAGAGTGGCCAATATTAAATGCTATTTGCTTAATTATTGAAATATATTCTTCAAAATTGTTTTGGGGCATAGTTATTGAAAATGCACCATGCATCATAAGAATTATAGGCTGGCAGCTTTTGTAAAAAAAAGTGACATGAATCGTGTGATATGGTTGTGTCAGTGTAAGTTGGTGTCATATATATATATATATATATATATATATATATATATATATATATATATATATATATATATATATATATATATATATAGAAAAGTCAAATGAATTATTTTCTAACTTTCAAATCGTTAAGTCTAAAAAATTTATACAACTATTAGCTTCTTCTTCTAAAGTAAACTTAATGTTTGTGTGAAGGTTATAAATAAAATGTATAAATTCATTCAATTCTGTATCGCTACCTTGAAAACATGCTAAAATATCATCTACGTATCTATACCAAAAGACAATATTATGTGAAAATTCTGATGTTAAAATTAAGTCTTCTAAGTTTTCCATAAATATGTTGGCAGGAGATAACAGGCCACCTACAGGAAAGCCTTTATTTTGCATATAAATTTTTATCATTAAATTTAAAATAGTTTTGTTATATACATTCGTTAAAAATATTTATTATTTCTTGTCTTTTCTAGTAAACACAACAAATGTTGTGTTATTCAAGCAAGATGAAACCAATTTAAAACATGTGTACGACGATCATGTGACCACCGATATGGACTTTAAACAATTTAAAATATATGCTGTGTTAGACATCTGCCTAAGACAATTGTGTTAGACTTGTGTTAGACAGCTGTTAGACAGCTGTCTCACAGCTGTCTGTCCTGCCAGACAGCTGTCGTTGCTGTCTGTTGAATATTAAGACGAAAGCACCCACTAAGGTTCAGTCGTTAATCAACAGTGAAGGTGAAAACAATAAGTTGTGTTGTCTGTCGAATATTAAGACGAGGAGCATCCGCTAAGGTTCAGTCGGTAGGCAACAGTGAAGGTGAACACAACTAGTATCTGCTAAACTTTAGTCTTTCACACCATACTTATTGTCTTTCCAGCATTGGTAGCATATATTTTTAAATTGTTTAAAGTCCATATCAGTGGTCACATGATCGTCGTACACATGTTTTAAATTGGTTTCATCTTGATTGAATAACACAACAGCATTTGTGTTGTCACGTACCAGATGTTTGGGTATTCGAGTATATGTTTGACAGAGATATAATGAATCAATATCCTTATGTCTGCTCATACTAAAGTATGCTCTTATTTTATCTTGTTTGTTACAAGCTACCAGATCGAATATAAACACCGATTTGTCCAGGGCCTGTGCTGGATCTAATATTTCATCGTTTTCACTACCTTTCGCTCGGAGGGGTTCGACAAGGGGGCTGCTCACTTGCCATTCAGAAAAGCAAAGAATGTTGTTTTCGAAGACATTTGGCTCCTACTGAGTAAGATATACCAGAGTAAAGGAGCTGGTTTTCGTTCTGATACTTTTCGAATGACTCAAGTGAAAACCGGTAAGCCTCCAATACATGTCAATTAAAATTCTTAACCCATCATCACCATCATATATTCAGAGGGGCCACTTGTAGGTAGCTTGCTATCTCTACGCCCCTAAACGTGGGTTGGTTGGTTGGGTGGTTGGTTAGTTGGTTGGTTGCACTTTTCCTAGAAATGATTGGATATCCATATGTGTCGCCTATCAAGTCGTTTACAGTCTGAGCTCCACCCATTTTTACCAAGTATGTAGCAGTTGTAGGTACCAAGCCAACTCTTATGTACCAGATATCAAGTTGTTTTCAGCTTGTCTTCCACCAAAGTCCACCAAGTATGTAGCCGTTGTTGGTGTTAATTGAAATGTTGCATCCGCTTCTAGGGGGCCAGTATTTCGGCCCTCTGGAGATGACTCTAAGTGGGCTCCTCGGTTGGAATATTTAGGGTATCGGTATTCCGATACCCCAAATGTTCTTTTAGCTGACTGTTGTAATAGGCAATCAACTCTTTCGTTTTCTTATTTTTCCACCCAATGATACATAAAGCCACATCTCAAGACAGTTAGTTAGCGTGTTGCATGACTAAGATTACTCTGAAATGATAGTGCCACTAATGATTACGATGTATGTAGCAGTTGTTGGTGTTACTTGAGATGTTGCTTCCACCACATCTAGAAGGCCGGTATTCCGATCTCCTAGCTTGTTGTTGTAATAGGCAATTAACTCTTTGGTTTTCTTATTTTATATCCCATATACATAAAAGCTACACTGCAAGATACATAGTTTGACTGGTCACATGGCTAAGATTACTCTAAAATTATAGAGACGTGTTGGTTTAGGACAATTGAAGACTGTTCTTCAAGACATATTTACTTTGGTTTGTTAGGTACACTTGACAGCTGTCTGTGCCGTCAACTTCAATAAGTCTAAGAGGGTGTATTAAAATTTGCCTGTAGCACACATAACTTGATGTAGTCAACATTTAAATACGCTATTGAATACTGGTCCTCGTGGTAAGCTTGACATTTTCTCAGAAAGTAACTTCACTAAGTCTAAGAGAGAGTGTGTTGTTTTTAGGTGTTAATACAACTTGTTCTGATTTACTTAAAAACTATATTTCTTTTTTCTGTCCAACAAGACGATTATTTTGCAGTGTCACACATGTATGTATCTCTAAGAATAGCTATACCGGAAGTGTCTACCGGAAGTAACGATTTTATTGTGTATGTTTATAGAGTTTGACTTGCTGAACACCGTGCATGTGTTGGTTCTCTTGTATATCTCACAGATCTTCTGCGATAAGGGTGTTCAGAAAACAGGTAATGTCTCATAACGGCCGTAATAGCCCTAGAAACATAATTGGTAAAAACACTAAAATAATTATTAAAAGTAGTTCAGTTTAATTCTTTAAACAAGGAATGTAAATATTGCATTAATTAGATGTCAGCATTGTATCGATTGACATTGAAAATATCACACTCAGTATGTAAACAATAACAAGCAAATTTGCAAGATATACAATGTTGCACTCAGCAAGGTAGTAATACTAATTAAGAATCAAAATGTGTTATTGTTTGGTAAATATAAATGAGATTACTTTTAGTGAGAAGAATATAGTTAATTAAAGAAGCTTCTACAATGTAGTCGGTAAATATTAGATTGCTTCAAAATATAACGCCGCGATACTTATAATTTAATTATGTAAACATAAACACTGTTAACATTAATAGTCATCATGTCAGTATCTACGTAAATTCTTTCATTTTGTTAGTTATATAATATATTTTAAATATTAAGTTTGTGAATTAACCTCGTTACCAATATTCCGTTGTCTATGTCTACATATGTGCTTAGTTCGACGATTTTATCCCTATAATTTATCCTAGGCTTCCTTAACAAAGGGTTTTAAGTTTTTTATCTCATTTTCCTGTAGACTTTGTTACGAAACGATATATTTTTGAAGTCGGTTCCTTTATATCACTTTCTGTTCAAAATATATAAGGATTTAAATTTTAGGCCGGAAGTGGCCATTTTATTGTATATTCCAATTTCGTTTGGGCTCCTTAACACCGTGCATGTATTGGTTCCATCGTACATCTCGCCGATCTTCCGCGATAAGGGTTTGAAGTTTTTTATCTCATTTTCCTGTAGACCCTGTTACGAAACGATATATTTTTAAAGTCAGTTAATTTCTATCACTTTCCATTCAAAATATATAAGGATTTACAGTTTAGACCGGAAGTGACCATTTTATTGTATACTCTAATTTGGTTTGGCCTCCTTAACACCGTGCATGTGTTGGTTCTCTCGTACATCTCTCAGATCTTCTGCGATAAGGGTTTTAAGTTTTTATCTCATTTTTTTGTAGACCTTGTTACGAAACGATATATTTTGAAAGTCTGTTCCTTTCTATCACTTTCCATTCAAAATATATAAGGATTTAAAGTTTAGACCGGAAGTGACCATTTTATTGTTTATTCCAGTTTGGTTTGGCCTCCTTACCACCGTGCTTGTGTTGGTTCTCTCGTACATCTCACAGATCTTCCGCGATAAGGGCTTTAAGTTTTTATCTCATCTTCGCACAAGCGTTAGTCGCCATTTTTGAATTCTACTTATTAAGACAAATAAAATGACACCAAACATCATACCTTTAAACCAAATAATAAAAAAAGTTTGTTCGCGCATGCTCATGTACTATATTTCAATTCTTCTTACTGAGACGAGTAACATGACACCAAACACGTGGGGGTTGACTTAAAAACTACGAAAGTTGGTTTGAGCATGCGTCAACAGCCATCTTTGCAAAACGTCATGATATATGAAATCAAAATGGTGGATCCTTTTATTTTTGAATTCTACTCATTAAGACGAACAAAATGACACCAACATCATAGCTTTAAACTAATTAATAAAAAAGTTAGTTCGCGCATGTTTATATGCTTTATTTGAATTCTGATTACTGAGACGAGTAACGTGACATCAAATACGTGGGGTTTAACTTAAAAACTACGAAAGTTTTTTAAAGCATGCGTCAACAGCCATCTTTACAAAATGTCATGATATATGGAATCAAAATGGTGTATCCTTTTATTTTTGAAGTCTACTCATTAAGACGAATAAAATAACACCAAACATCATAGCTTTAAACTAATTAATAAAAAGTTAGTTCGCGCATGCGTATCTGCTATATTTGAATTCTTCTTACTGAGGCGAGTAACATGACACCAAACACATGTTGATGCTCCACTCGCTTAGACTCACTTAGGAATGTATGCATGATATCTATCTAATGCTACTCAAGTATGGTGAATTCCAGTTAAAACGCAAATTACAACATAGACATTCACGGTAGGAGAATAGACTAAACTGAGACTGGCTGGAACTCAACGAGATGCAGCATTTATACACGCCGCGCAGACGTTCTTGAATGTTAGACAACAAATCGCAACTTCTCGCGGAGCCGCGAATATGTCCGCTATGGTGGACTTAAGACAGGGAGAGTGCGTTTAGTATTGTGATTGAAAATTGTGTCGCAAATACTAAAAGGTTGAGAAACGCTGTGCTACGTAAACACTGCGGCCTCCGTTTTGATGAAAATCTCTTGTTTGCAATACCAAAATATTTGCAATTACGGGCATTATTTTATAAATTGAAATTGAAGTGGATGCGAAAACATTATTTGTTAAAGCTCCAAACAAACTCCAGTATTCTCTGTTAATTTATTTTTATTTTGAGGGGTGCAACAGTTTAATTTATCTGATTGTAAATACACAATATGATATTCACATCTGCGGCTGAATGTATTACCCTGCGGAACAATAGTCATATATGACGTTGTACGAAAACGTGAGTATTTCTCTCTATTTTATTATCCTGCATGATACAATACTCAATACGGAAACTGGTGGTTTTAAATTCTGCAGCGCTTTCATAACTTTGTTAACTGTAATTTATATTTTAATTCACATTTAACTAGGAAAAGTTAGGGTGAGTTACGTATATGTTAGAATTTTTATGTTTTTACAGGAAAGGTAACTAAATCAATATATTAACCGAGAAGAGCTCATTATTAATTATTTTTTCGGTTTTGTATCAATCTTCCGGTTAGTGGCCATATTTAAGGTATAATTAGGATTAAATTTAATCTAATTCATTTTTCTTGAATTTTTGACATTTTTGCTTGACGTATGACATACGATGAAAAGTGTGGTTGAAAAGCTTAAAAATCAAAACCCGAGAAAACCTATTATTATTATTATTATTATGATTATTAGGCCTCGAGTCTTGATAACTTTTACACTTCCTCAAATGGGAACATTTACTTATATATATATCTCAAAGGAATTCAGCTCAAATGAGGCCCTTTTAGTTGGTCTGGTGCTTAACGACAAAGCGACACATCCTAATTTTCCATAACTCTCACTACCATATGGGCAACTGCAAGTATTACCGCTTTTTGCATAGCCTTGGAAAGATCCTTTTCGAGACCCTACCGCTTGATGTTTTCTAAAAGATACATGGAAACCACACCAGTTGATGACATGACTCCCAGAATCACTCGGATACTATCTGCTTTCCACTGACTCTTTATTTGCATCCTGAGGTCTCTTTAGCGAATTATCTTCTTGTTGTACCTTGTCTCCAAGTCATGGGTATTTAGAGTGGCCACATCGATTCAACGTCACTTACTTGCAGGACCTATCCACTATTATTATATATGTAGTAGTGTATCTGATCCCAGTAAAATTTGTATCCGGATTTCTCTAGAACAGGCCCGGGAGTGTACGTATTTTGTGGTCCTTACCAATATTTTTGGCACCAGTTCCTGTCGAAGTATATCTGCGACTACGATATACCTCTCTTTGTACTCTGCTACAGAAAATGCTTGGCATTCTGCAGTGGCGTGCTGATTCGTCTTTGACGCCTGGCACCCAAATTCTGATTTGTCACCCTAAACCAAATGATCTCCACCTATATAACTTAGGTAGTTTCTTGTTGGCATCGCCTGAACTTGTCAAGCAAAACCTCTCTGTCTCCGGAAACATCTGCCCGCACGCCAAACAATAGTATAAACGCCGATTTGTCTACATGTGCCTGAAAGTTGTTATGTAGATATCGCCCATGGAAAGGCTTATGCATCCAGGATTTCGGTTTGTCTTAATCAGACCTTGCATTTTATTTTTCCGTAATTGTAACAATGGTAAATTATCTGCATCGCATATAGGACGGTTAAGTTCGAAAGTTGCTGCCGATGGAAATATGTACGCAGGTTCAATATCTGTTGGTTCAATTGTTAACCAATACCCAACAATCGTCTTCCACATTGGTGGCTAGGCAGTGTTACTGATTCGATGGGACTAAGAGGGCGATGCGTTTTGGATTGTGTTAGGAGTGATTTTTACTCCAGTTTACAACCCCAAATGTCAGTGGAAAACATGCATATGTTGCTTGAGTCAGATTTTTTCTGTTAAGATGTGCTTGCACCACCTCCCATACTTAGTAAACTCATTCAGATCGGTCTTGACTAAGTGGTTTATTTTCCTGGCTTGGTATTTATAACACACTTCTACATCCACTGGAGTTATTTCCTGGCCGTTCTGCAACTCATATACACTTGGTTGTATCTTTCCTCTGACAACACATAGACTGCGATATTTGTGAAACCACAATTCCATGTAAGTATCGCTGGATAACCCTTTCATGATTTTGAGTAATTGTTTCAGATGGTTCTGCGTGGAGGTCAGGTCTAGGGTTTACAACACCTAATTTATGTATATATGTATCTCTTGTTGGTAAATAATTGTATGCTATGTCTAATACAAATAAGTCTTAAGACTTGGACAGTACATTACATGACGCATTTTTAACAGTTTAGGCCAAAATACAGTCTATGATTTTGAGGTCGAAACCCCTGCCTTCCCATCCGACGAGTTTAGGCCAATAACACAGTTGACATTTGTTTACAAAATTAGATAGGTTTCAAAGCTTAAGATTTTGACGCACCAAATAGACATTCCATCTTACACGTTCAAATCTTTCAACCCTATTGCATTCAACATAGGTTTACCTTGACCATATACACACACCCATACCCACACACACACGCACGCACGCGTATATATATATATATATATATATATATATATATATATATATATATATATATATATATATATATATATATATATATATATATATATATATATATATACATATATTGAGCCACGACAGGGCCCCTTAGACATTATTAACTAATTCATTATGTAGTAATAGTAACAGTAGCGGCATTTTTATAGTTTGTCTCCGTGCGGAAGACAATATTTGTTAGGTTCGTTCTGTTAAATTTAGTAGCACGCCCGTCAATGTTCTTTGCAAGTATCAAGACCTGCTTACAAAATGAGAACGGTACCTACTGATGGATAAGTTACTAGATCCTTCATTCATCATCAGAAGTATAAGCGGAAAATGCTAAATAAATATTTAGTCGGACTTTGAAAAGATGCGTTTTTCACATTTTGCAGCAATAGATCCTTTAAACCCTGTCTACTCCGCATCGCATCCATATTCCCCCAGGTCCATTAACTTTCTTGGGGGTTGCTCGCAGGAATTTTTTTTTGTGTTTTATGCTTTTCAGGTAGTTGTATGCACAAGGGGAAGGAGAACCCCCTGTGTTTTTGGGTGAGAGGGCAGAAACCCTCTTCGACCTGGGGGTTCTTTTTTCCCTTCTTTATGTATACAATCACCCTCAATGCATGAACCACGGGATTTTTTTTATGTTCAACTTTATAGTGTATTTTTTGTTAGGTATATTTCCTGTTTATTAATTTATTGTTTAGAGTAGTTTTGTATCCAAATTACTATGAAAATGTTTATGATGGAGATCATGTTTTTGCTTTGCCTTTCTTTGCCTTATCCTTTACAGTTCCTAAGTAAATAAAGTTATGTTTTACAACTTTCATTATAAGGGTAAATCACTATAATACATTATTCTTATGAAAATTTACCACCATAACGCACTTACTATATATATATATATATATATATATATATATATATATATATATATATATATATATATATATATATATATATATACAGGGTTAGCAAGATGTGTGGAAACCTCGAAATATACCACAAACGGAAGATAATATTAAATTGTTTGTGAGGCAGCAAGTGCGTTATGGTGGTGAATTTTCATAAGAACAATGTATTATAGTGATTAACCCTTATAATAAAAGTTGTAAAACATTACTTTATTTACTTAGGATTTGTAAAGAATAGAGCAAAGAAAGGCAAAGCAAAAACATGATCTCTATCATAAACATTTTTACAGTAATTTGGATACAAAACTCTTAACAAGAAATTGATAAACAGGAAATATACTCAACAAAAAATACACTATAAAGTTGAACATAGAAAAAATCCCGTGGTTCATGCATTGAGCGTAATTATATGCATGCAGAAGGGAAAAAAGAACCCCCAGGTCGAAGAGGGTTTCTGCTCCCTCACCCAAAAACACAGGGGGTTCTCCTTCCCCTTGTGCACGCATACAACTACCTGCAAAGCAAAAAGCACAAAAAAAATTCCTGCAAGCAACCCCCAAGAAAGTTACTGGACCTGGGCGAATATGGATGCGATGCGGAGTAGACAGGGTTTAAAGTTTAAAGGATGTATTGCTGCAAAATGTGAAAAACGCATCAGTTCAAAGTCCGACTAAATATTTTTTTAGCATTTTCCGCTCATACTTCTGATGATGAATAAATATAACGGATATTCGGATTGCTAAGTGAAAAAATTAACTAATAGACACAGAACAAAGAAAATGTGAGCGGAATCCCAGACATTCAGGAAAGAAAAATAGAGAAAAAAAAAATTTTGTCTACATTTTGAACGTATATCACAAGAGGTTTCGAGAGCAGTTTTAGAAAAGCCGAGTTGCAGCTAACTTTTTCGACAAAAAATAATTTAAAAAATATGTTAGATAATACGAAGGATAAAGCTAATGTTGGGTTTCTATCTATGAGATAAGTTGTAAAGATTGTAATCTCAATTACGTTGGGCAGACTAAAAGAACCACTGTGACCAGATTCACGAAACATCTGGCACAGTTGAGATACGGTAGTGTAGACAAGTCATGCGTGGCACAACATATTTGTGATAATAACCACCACATAGATAAAGAAAATCATCTGAAACTTATCCAAAATGTTAGGACAACCAGCAAAGCTAGATGCGCACCAGAGTATTTTTATTTCCAAGGCACCAAAAAGAAAAGTTCGTTTAACCGAGCGCCGCCACTGATTTATAGCCCTTTGTTTACATTATGTCTTTGATATAGTAAATATTCCCAAACTTTGCATGTAAAGTTACAACGAAAGTTCAAAAACCTTGTCTGCTAATAAAAGTACAATGCACAAAAGATCTGCCTGCGATTTCTCCTCCCTCTCGGTATCGGTCTTTTCGTAAAACTCAGTATAAAAGGTGATGTTTAGTTGTAAGCAGTTTAGAGTTTTTCATTTTCTGATGACGCTAGATTTGTTAGTGAAACGATCATCAGGTCTTTAAAAATATGTGTGGTGATGATTTGAGGTCCCCAAGTGTATTACTTATATGTATAATGGTAAGTCTAATGTTGGCACTACATATTCTTTTTTAGTGAATTTTTATTTTAAAAAATTCACCAATAGAGAGGTATCGATGGTAAGACTTTGCAAAACTTTTTTCAAATGAGCGCGATTTAGGACCCCTAGAACCCATATCGGGGGTCAGTAGATTCAATTTTTAAATGTTTATATCAATATATATATATATATATATATATATATATATATATATATATATATATATATATATATATATATATATATATATATATATATATATATATATATATATAAATATATATATATACATATATATATATATATATATATATATATATATATATATATATATATATATATATATATATATATATATGTATGTATCCAACCGATAACTCAAAAAGTACTTAACCGATTTCGATGAAACTCGTCAAGTGCTTCTTTTATTAATGGCTTGGATGAGTTTGTTAGCCGGGAAAATCTGACCAGGTTTTCCGGGAAAATTTTGAGTTTTCTTTCGAAAAAAAATTTTTTCTTCGAAAATTACAAAGCTATTTTAATGCAATTTTTGGATATATTACCTTGAGGAAAACCTTACTACACACCATAATTAAACTTTCTAAGTTTATATAAAATTGATTTTTTTTTAAATTTCAGTTTTCTTTCGAAAATTTTTTTTCTCCAAAAATTACAACGTTATTTTAATGGCACTTGGTGGATATGTTGCCTTAGGAAAGACCTTGCTACGTACCGAAATCCAACTTTGTAAGTTTATAGAAAATTGAGTTATCCAAGTTTGTAGCATTTAATAAAAATTCACTACCATAACGCACTTGCTGAGTCCCGAAGTTTTTTTGATAGTGTTAAGATTGTCTAAAAAGAATAGATTCTTCTTTGCAAGAACCACTAATGCCACTCTAACACACTCAACACTCAGTCCATCAGTACATCCGTATCATTTTAGTACGAAAAAAATACTGGAATGCCTAGAGAAACGCAGGCATCAGAATATGAAGTACGCTAGATGAAAGTCTACTTCTCTTTATCAAAGAGAACTCTACACTCTACTTCTGGGGTAATTTCGGCGTGAAGTATAAACCTAACACAATAGTGAGGACTCCGGTGCGAGATAATTCATCCACAAGAAATGGTAAGCACAAACAGAAAATTTTCATTAGCTTGTATATGAAGGCAACAATGGACGAGGAGTGGCTCAAAGGCCTAAACAACAATCGCGAATGGAGCCAGCGAGATTCGGGAAAGGCAAGACGCGATAAGAATACTTCAAATTGGAACAGTTTGTCATAACGAGTCCTGTAGAATAATGATCGAGATAATGGGCTCGGCAGAAGGCGCCACGTAAATGAGCTGCTGTATTATTACGTCTGTTTTAGAGGCACTACACCGCTAATGAAGTGTTAACAGGATGAATTTTTACTACTAGGTCTACCATATTCATGCAATCCTTTTTCTTGTTTAGAAGACTGTCCGACTTTTATATTCGTCCATTCATGGTAATGTCAAGAGTTGCAAAATTTTAATTAAAGAGCCTAGGCTCAATATTTTGTTAAATTTGTAAAAAAGATTATATACCCTGCTCTGCTTAATAAATAAATTTTAGCGTGTGCAGGGAATTCAAAGTAGATATGCTTATTTATATCAATATGCAGCTGCGCTAGCAAAAAAAAACAAATGCTGCAGTCTCTGGCCCAATTTCTTAGACTTCTAGCATGAAGTAAGGATAATGATATACAGCTGTCCGGTAAGTATACGGTAATATTTCGCCAGCATACAGGGGAGGTCAAAATAATATTAGTTCATATAATTATGTTTCCTAATGTCCCTTCTAACAAACATATCCCCAAAAACGGGGCCGCAAATGTACTTTTTCAAGTTTCCAAATAGTAGTTACTGGGGGCCCATTCCTGGTCTATACGGCACAGTGAGAAATTGCGGCTTGTGCAATTCATGCATTGTGCAGAGGTGCATTGTTACAGAGCAAACGCACGCCTCTTGTCAGTTTCTGTTCTTTCGAATAATTTGTCGTAATTTATGCAGCAGTGTTACATAATATGCTTCGTTGTCTGTGGTGATGCGTTCTTTAAATGCAATGAAAAAAATATACACACAATTCGTATCCACCATTTTTGAAGGCAGACCTTAAAATTTCTTGGTG
Source organism: Tillus elongatus (assembly GCA_964006375.1). Classification (NCBI taxonomy): domain Eukaryota; kingdom Metazoa; phylum Arthropoda; class Insecta; order Coleoptera; family Cleridae; genus Tillus; species Tillus elongatus. The sequence goes on from OZ023264.1 coordinate 66,349,754, forward strand.
GTGCTTCTTCATTACGCCGACAATTGTCTTCAACAGGTCCACACGGTTTTCGCCACGAACGAGCTAAAATGATTGGGCAGATTCCACACTATACTAGCGCTGAACCGCAGCAAAATGTTTGGGGACCCACCTTGCAGCGCCTCCGTGGCCGTGCGGGAAATTCGATCCAGACTTTCCAATATGGACTCGGGGGACGACGGTTCGAGACTCACCGGCGGCGGATGATTTTTCAAATCACTGTCGTCGTTGTGATCGAGCTCAAGGTGGAGGGTAGGTTAGTTTAGATGAGCAAAAAGGGTTAGCAATGGCCTAATTTCCAGCAAGCATCTTACCTTTACTTTTACCTTTTTGCACGAACTTTATTTAAGCCTAAATAGTCGTAGAGGATTCGGTGAACGCTGGTATCTGACAGATGCGACATTTTTTATAATTCTATTATTTTTGTGCATCGATCGCTTGTTGTTCGTCACTACTTGCACCGTCCTTCCTGCTCTTGCGTCATCTTCCAAAGATTCCTGTCCTGTTTAAAACCATTTTGACCAATCTTTTACTACAGAATAAGAAGATTTTTTTTTAGTACAACCCATCCAGCCGATCTTTGATGCTTTGAGGTGAAAGACCATCTCGAGTAAGGAATTTAATAACAGCTCTATTCCCAATTTTCGTGATTTCTAACATCGTGATGAATAAGTGTCAATTAAAAAAAGTCTGAACGTAGCAAATGCGTTATGGTAGTGAATTTTCTTAAAAATATTTTTAATAGCAAATATGTGTGTTTTTTTAGAAAGCAGGAATCAAATTTGCTTACCAGTATAACCTATATAGGCGAAACATCGTACCATATTGCATAAAAATATCTTTATTGTTTGAAAGTGTACAAAATTTTCCGATACTCTTCCCGAAAAAACTGGTTTCCCGACCAACGAACCTTATAGGTTAATAGCATACCTATTCAAATTTGAAGCATTCAATGAACATTCGCTACAATAACGCACTTGCTGCGTGCCGAATTTATTTTCTTACAAGCATGCAAAAATGCAATAATAAAAGGCGTGTTCGATTAAAAAACAAAACAAAAAATAAAAATTCACCAACGTCTTATCGGCCAGGCTGTGATTGTAGAAATATTTTTAACATGAAGCGCAAGGCGCACTATATTTAACGTACATAATTTTTTTCGTATCTTGTTTAATAACGCATATATTTAACTTTGTTGATTTTCACGAAAATTACCTAAAAATTAAATAACATTAAACGATAAACTCCACAGCTAAAACTACTGCCAAGGCATCAGAGAAATGGTCCTTTTGAAATTAATTTTCTGGAAATATTTTAGTAAAATAAAGGCAAAATCACGGTTGAAGATGAGACCTCAGTGGCTGAAAAACACTTCTCTTGTGACATTTTCTTCACATAACCCGTTTAAGTTTCAGGTTCTTTGCCTAAATGTGGCCAATCTTGACGGTTCAAATCGCGGCTTTGACGTTTTGAGGAAAACCTCAAATTTGTTTTCTTTAAATACCTATAACTTTAAACTATTGTTTTTAAACTTACCAACCTAAGTTTTGGTACAT